>JBAJHX010000049.1:3571437-3604690 GCA_037176925.1 Amniataba percoides | reverse complement strand
CACACACACACACACACACACACACACACACACACACACACACACACACACACACACACACACACACACACAGCACCTGTTAGTCTGCCTGCCTTGGTCGCAGCGGTTTACACAATAAACAGGTGGCTTGTCTGCTCTCTTAGGCACGAGACAGAAGCAGAGAGAGATCCTGTGTTGTAAAGTGACACAACTGTTATGCAAACTGCTGTGTGTGTGTTTGTGTGTGTGTGTTTGTGTGTGTTTGTGCAGAGGTTCAGTGATAAGCTCTGTCATATTGAAACTTTAAGGACGCAGGGATAGTTTGAAATAGAAATAAAGTCAGTCAAACATCCAGTAAAGTTAGTGTTGAGTCAAAACTACCACATTTTAACCACACAGCAATAAAACATATACACCAATTATACCCTCCTGAATTAATCATATAATGACAAATAATCATGGTCTGTACTTTTTGTATAGTTTTTTTTACATTTTTACTGATTAATATGAAATGTTTTGGATTTATGGACGTGTTCATCTCAGTTTATTTGGTGCATTGGTGTCCATTTATGGAATATATAAAGTATATAAATCAGTTTTAGCATTTCTTCTTTACGTAAGCTCCTGCACACTGAACATCAGATCCACAGTAATTTGTGTCACTCAAACATTATAATTGCATGTTAAAAGTTGGTGAAAGTCTGCATAGCTTAACTCATCACATGGTGTCATTTTTATATCGATAGGTAAGTTTCTAAAAACAGCAGCTGTTTTTTTTAAATGCAGTAAATAGTCTAAAACATGTTAAACCATCAGTGTGGTCCCTCAAAGCTCTTGAGTCTGTAGTGCAGCATGAAGTGTTTTGTAGCTAAACAAGTGCACATGTCCAGTGTTTACTCCATCTTCTCTCGCTGACGATGCTGAAATCTCCCAGAAAGTGTGTGCAGGAGGACTTTTTGTCAGAGAGGAGATGATGAGGTAAATATTAGACCATTTTCCTGAGCGCAGTCATTTAACTTGAGGCAGTTGGATGCTGCAAAAGCTGTCTGGAGAAATGAGACAGTATTTTTTTAGGCGCTGAAGGAGCGCGGTCTTATCAGCTAACGAAGTTTGAGAGAAGGCTGAAGCTGTGGAGATAAGCTCCGTTTGCTCTGAGAATTTCAGGGAGGTTCAGAGATATGTGCAGTTTAATGTTTAGGCTTCTTTTCTGCCTTTTAACTGTAAAGACCTAAATAGTTTTTATTTGACAGACTGGAGGAATTTGTTGTATTTGCCCCAGTGTATGCTGGGATATTTCATATTTCAAAATTTTCAATCTTATTTTTTACGTTATGCACAATGTCTTATGTTACGTCTTGCACAATAAATGTTTCTCTGTACACTAACACACTCCCATATTACGTTTTTGGTTAACACATCTGTTTGAAACAAGCCTGCTGGTTTGGAAAGTACTTAGCAAATAGACCTTTTTTTCTAGAGAAATGGATTTTGGATCCAGGCCAGCGAAAATAATTTATTTATAACGGTGTTTTCCCTCGAATTGCGGCTGTCTGCCAGACTTATCGCCTTTCAAAGGGCAGAGGCTGTTTAATGTTTGATGTCTGGTAGCAGTTTAAGTGAGCCGCAGGGAAATGAAGTCCGTGTGCGCGGCCTGTCAAAACACAGCGTCGCTCAAATTTAACATTAGTGTTTGATTTGTGAATGATCGCTCTTTAAGCGTAGAATAGCTTAGTTAGCTTAGTTTGGGAAGCACAGTTGTGAGAGAAAATAATTGCTTTTGTTTTAACAGTCACAAGAGTTTGTGGATCTTTTGCTATTGTAGCCATTATTGAGATTTTAACCCTAAATCTGATTATCAGTGTCACTGAAATGTTTAATCCATGAAGCCTTAAGAGACTTTTGAATGGTTAAATACAAGTCCTTTAATTTTTTCTTTTTAGTAACTCATAAAGCAAATGTAATCTACTTTTTTTGGGAAATGATTTATTGATTTTACAGCTCCTTTTTGCTCATAACAAGTAAAAAATGATCAGCTAGTTTTCCTGTGTTTCAGTAGCTTCACTGTCAGCAAGAGAGTCTTGCTCTTTCTCCAAGTTAGACCTCCAAGTATCTTCAAGCAAGACCTCTAAGTATCTGCTGGTCAGCAGAAGGAGGGAATGTGATAGTGACAGGTGCAGCCACCTAAAATAGCAGAGGGGCTGAGGGGGAAGGCCCACAGCAGAGTGGAAGAGGCTGTGGAAAAAGGGAGAGAAAAGAGAGGACGGCAACGAAATGATAAAGAGCACAGAGAGGAAATGTTTCCGAGAAGAGTGCATCGGGGAAAATAAATGTGCATGATAAAGAGACGGGAGCAAAAGCAGAAAGTGAAAAAGACAAAAGCTCTAAATGTTCTTGACACTTCTGCAGGCAGCTGAAAGAGAGATGATCAGTGCAGCACAATAACTTCTCTGTCTCAAGCCACCTCTAACTTCTGTTTTTCATAACTTATCTGCAAAACTGAGTCACCCACACCACATCAGATGTATAAATCAAAGCAGAGACACACATGCACACACAGACAGATGGACACATGCACTTGAATGGCTGCTGCAGTGCTGCAGCCATTTCTCCCTTTGTATTTATTTTATGTAAGCATGGAGCCTGTATTGTATAGATGACATAATTTCTGCTTTATTGTTGCTTTTTCTTGAATGTTGCAGCTACAAACACCAGCAGCCTGAAGCTAGGATTCATATGCATTTCATAAACACTTACCAGTGAAATGAAATTAAAAGTTTGTCATTTACACATTTTCTAAATATTAACGAATTAAAACTAGTGTATAATGATACTAAAACTGCAGGAAATGAAACATTTTTGTGATATTTGTATGATTACATGCATCTTTATATGGCTTTGACTGAATTTAATGGACTACAGGATTATCATGCTATGATCAGGCCCTGATGTGAGCTTAGGCTGTACTGACATGTACGTGTTGCTTATGAAAGTTCAGTGTACGGCACATTGGGAAGACGACCACCGTGATATTATATTATTATTTGTTGTCTCTTTTCCGGTGCTAAATTTGTATCTGTTGGCACTGTGGTGAGTTACAGAGATGGTTTGGCTGTTTTAGAGGCGATGTGTCACAGACGTAGGCCTGCTGTGGTACTATATCTACCGTGACCAACTGACCTTTACATTCACACGCGACCCTTTTCATATCATCAAACAGCACTGACTCATCCTCAATCTACAGTGTCGGGTAAAAGGTGGACATTTTCTAAGGTCAACCAAAAATGTTTCATCTTAAAATGTAATAAAAAACAAATAAGGTTAGAGCGAGGAGAAAGAGTGAGGTTTTTTTTTTTTATTATTCATGGAGATATTTTAGTAAGTAGATGGGGAAACGTGAGAATGTGATTTTGAAGAATGAGAGGCCCTTCACACTGCAGTCTGTGATGGGGACTCTGATTGTGCACCTGTAAGGTCTCTTGTAGTTCAAAGGGAAACCCCAGAAGCTCTCTCTCCTCCTCCTTATTGAACTGTTTCACTCCTCTGCCCACGCACTGTGCAATGCGCTGTCCCTCACTCTTTTTACGTCTGCAGAAATATAATCAATGACCTGAGGTGGCCTGCATCAGCACACTTTGATCAGAGCGTCAGGCAGAAATCTGGACCGGAAAGAAAAAAATGGATGTTATTCATTTAATAAGAGTGATTTGATTGCTGGGCAGGCTTTCAGCAGCACTTTGTTGATTCAGATTTTGAGCGACTGGTGTTAAAGGCTGAAATAGTAAACAAGTATCGAGCTTAACATATTCTCAAATCACTCATGAAGTGAAGGAAAAATGAGGAAAATTGTTCAAACTGTGCTACAATGACTGGTTTAAAGAAAGTATATAAAAAATGTTTTAATTGATTTGACTCAGGTGGATGAATCTACAATGCTATTTTGATTTCAATCATTATCAAGATAACACTAATATAAATACTGTGCTACACTGTATTTAAGATAAGAATATGTGTTATATATAAAAAAAATCTATTTGTCATAAAAACTACCAAAACCAAATGATTACGAGAGGTTTCTCTCTCTGTGTCTGCCAGTCACAGGCCATGCACCAGTTGTGTTTGTTTTTCTCTGGTGATGAAGAGGAAGGCTTAACACTGTTGATATGTGATGAAACTCTGTATTGTACCAACACGCAGTTGAAAGTCAAGCCAGGAAATGAACTTTTCAGACACTGCAGCCGCGGCAGATGAATAATGAAGCCACCCGGTCCATCATTTATAATTTTTGACCTGTCAACAAGTCGTGAGCCGGCCAATTACCTGCTCGCGGAAAAATGCATTAGCACTTGCTCGTGTTCATTTCCCATCACAGCATCAGCTGAGAGCCTGTAAAACTGTCTCATGACAGGTTCCCAGATTAACCCATAATGCCTCACTTAAGGCTCTTTCGCTCCACCTGTCTCTCTGAATTTGAGGACGTCCTTCATAAACGGACATCTCATTGCAAGCACACTGAACTAAATAATCTGGCTGCAGCTTCAGCTCTGTTCACGGCTGTAGAGTCACATCTCGGTGCCTCCGTTCCTACACTTTATTTCAGCACAGCGTGGCTGGATCGAAGGGAGAGGAGTCCTCTCACCATTTTGCATCTGTTTGCTTGTTTGCTTCCTGTTTAAGGCGGGCAGCGTGCCTGCTTGTCTGGGGAACCCTGGCTACCCTCTGTCTGCGTGACGGCTCTAGAGAGTATACAAAGGTGTCTGCTTTCAGGCGCTATCTGTGCTTCTGGCTGTAAATCTCTGCTGCATTACGCGCCTCTATTTGTGCGCACCAGTGTGTTTGTTTGTGTAACTGTCTGTCAGTTTACATCCAATTGTCTCTACCTCCCCTTTGACCCCGGACATCCACATAGGCCAGATGCTTCGGCCGCCAAGTCCAAAAAAGGTTTGGCTGTAACCTCACACCCGCCATGTTGCCGGGGTATCAGATACGTTTCATGTACACGTCTTTGCACACAGCTCAGGTATAAGATCAGTGGGTCAGGTGGGTGGTAACGCTTTCGATCAGTGTTACCTACCTTTTGTGGCCGCAGCAGATTTGCTCATGTGAGATTAACAAATAATCAGGAGCTGTGGATGGCTTACAATAGAGCGTTAGGTGCACATGCTGCAAATCCTGAAAGCTGCCTCTATTAATAAAAGGGTGAGTTAAGCCCGAGGGTTTGTGTGGTCTCCAAGTCAGCTTTTCACGTGGTCAAATTGGAAGTGATTCACTCAGTGTGACTCTTGGAAGGACGCGGCTCTGTAGCTGCTGATGCACTCGACAAGAGTACTATTATAAGTCCGACTGACCCAACAATCAGGGTGGAATAACACGTCCTGCCATGTACCGGCAAAGTGCAGGCGAATGCTGGCTGAGGCTGACGTGTCTGTCTGATACAACAGCCAGCTTGGCAGGTAGCCAGCAAATTTATCAAGGCCTTGTCTTTTGCATAACATCACACTTGACTCTAGTGGTTCCTTGTTCTTCCTGCTTTAATAATAATTCACTGGATAATGTTCACAGAGCCATAAAATATGCAGTTTTTTAAATATTTTTGGCATCTCACTAACATTTCTGTGGCAATTTGTCATACAGTTAATCAAAATCTAGATTAGGTATTTCTACAAGAATAAGAAAAGCCCCTATTTGTATGTCACTTTCAAGAACATGCTTACACAATAACATAAAGACACTGAGAGCGAAGGTCTGCGTCTCTTTGGTGCATGATCCCTTGAGCTCTCAGTGTCTTTTTGATCTCGCCTACAGAGGTGGAGTGATTGAAGCGGAGTGTTTCTGCCATGTGAGATGTGTGGCTGTAGGAATAGATGGAAGCCACCGGGTACGGCCGCTGTATAATGTTGGGACATATATCGTCTACAGTTGTCACCCGATCGCACATCTTGTCTCGGAGCAATGACTCACACGGTTGCCTGAGTCTGCTTTTAGACACCCACCAGCTCAGCCCTATCTCCTTAACGGGGACTGCGGTCTGAGTTTGTGCTCGCTGTCCTCAAAACACAGCCAGTTTAGCCCATTTTACCCCCCTCGCTCAGCCCACATCAGCAGAGCTTTTTCTGCAACCTTACAACTCCTCTGCAGTGATGCCTGGTCTCAGAGCAGGAGTAATAATATATCTTCAGTCCTGACAAACAAAGATCCATGTCATGATAGTAAACAACTCTGAAACTGCTTCGAAGTTGTGTGCGTGGTTGGTGGTTTTCTTGTTCAAAGGAGGTGAGAAAGATCTCCCACCGCTTTGTTTCAACATTAAGATTCACTAATTTTGCAGAAAAATCCAGTTTGCGTGGTCTGTGTACGGTTTTAGTAACGCTTGCATATCGAGTGGTTGTTTCTCACGTCTGCAGCGAAGGAGAGAGGGCACATTGCTCCACTTTCGGCGAGTGCGAAGCGGGGAACGCGAGGACAGGACAGAGGAGACATTTCAAGGCTGAGGGGAGATAGATGATAGCCCGGCTGAAGGAAGAGGGGACGCTCTTCAGCCAAAGAAACACTAGAGGCCTCTGGGTATAAGAGAGGAGTAGATGTTATGAGGTCACTGATCTGCATCACTTTCCATTTTACTGCTGTGTGCCATAGACGCAGACATGCAACCCCCCCTGCACTGACCTCGGGCCTTTAAAGTGCCCGCCCTGTTCTCCTAAACACCAGGCCACGATGCATCGGCGGCGCTGAATCACCGGGGGCGACGCAGAGAGCAGGTCGAGAATGAGAATAATTCATCAGATGTTAGAAAGGGAAGATGAGAGAGAGAGAAAAAGGGGGCCAGAGGGGAGAAAAGTCCGAATCTGTCCGGTGCTGTAGAGAGGAATATTCACCGGGTTAAGTGATGGATCCACTTGCATAATGACTGAGTGGATGGAACAGCTGAGAATGCTGAGTGTCAGGTGTGGGTTTCACAGTGGGGGGGGTGTTTATCGCTGCATTTACACCAGTCTCTGGAGGGTCCGGGCATTGACGAGGAGCAACAAATTACTGTCTGTTAGCATTCTGCGTGTGGTATTAAGTTGTGTGCATCTATTGTGCAGGTGCTTGATTGTGTGGACTTGTTTGAAGTCTTTGCAACTGGCCATTTAAAAGACTATATCCGTGAAAAAGTGACACATGCATAACATATAACATGTGTGAGCGTTTCTTGGTTGCACATCAACACAACATTTTCAGTCACTGTGAACTGTACAGTCTATTTTCTTTTTATTCTGTTTCTATTTTGTTCTGCGAGCTAGTTTTACTCCTCTGCGTTCCTCACAGAGCTTCAGTCAATGAAAGGTCAGTATTGTGCACAACAACGCTTGCACCACGTGTCAAGGCAGTTTTATTCAGGAAATGCTATAAAAAAATCTGAAAACAGAGCAAACTAATGTTTGAAAAAGCAGGCGTAGCAAGAAGCAAAGCAAAGATCAGATTCAAGGGAAGCAAATGTGTGGTTGGAAGAACCAAAGCAATAAAATGTCCTAAAAGTGTGAAATCAGTGAATAAGTGTCCCTTTGTGTTTGTGTGCAGGATGACCAGGTCGTTCTGCAGTGCACTGCCTCCGTCCTGAAGGAGCAGATTAAGCTATGTCTCTCCTGCGAGGGCTTTGGGAACCGTCTCTGCTTCCTGGAAACCACATCCAACGCTCAGGTGAGACCCACACCTTCCCTTTTTCTTTATGTGTCTTTAACTTTGTTTCCTATAAACTTTGTTGTACCTCCTTTGACCAGAATGTGCCCCCGGATTTGGCCATATGCACCTTCATTCTGGAGCAGTCCCTGTCGGTCCGCGCTCTGCAGGAGATGTTGGCCAACACGGTGGAGATGACCGAGGTAGGACTCAAAAACTCCAACAGAGAAAAGATTAAGGTTGAAGACTGGAATATATGGAAAGGAGATGGAGACCTTTTTATTTTGCAGAGACGTGAGAGATAGATTAGGTGCTTTAGAGAGATATGACTGATATACTACTCAGGAATATACTTTGGTAGAAAGATCCTCCCCATCATTTCTGACTGATAAAGAATATGTTTTCTTTTGCTACTGTGCCATTTTCTTTTCATTCTTACTGTCACAGGACTGATTTCTCCATGGCTGATTGTAGATTTGCTCTGGCGTTTTGCCTTGGAGACGATACATATGTTTTTTTTATGTTTCACAACTGATTATAATAAAAATATATGCCTGTTTTTATGTTTGTATTTACCAATAGCACTGAAACACATTACAGCACCAAAATGTTAATCATGCGTTCAAAGATGTGGTTTTATATGAGTGTATTTTTCTGTTTTTTTTTTTGTTTTGGCCTTAACATAATTTCAGTTTCACATTGAAGCTCACCATTAAACATACAGGAGCCTTCAGTCTATGTGAGCACCATAAATTGACCTATTCTTTGCTTTTACTTCATTAAGATTTTATTTCCTTGTTATCTGACAACCCTCCCCTCCCCTTCCCTTCTTGCTCTCTGCCAAGCAGGCAGTCGATTTGGACAAGTGGGTATGTCTGTTAACATGTCTTACTTCCTGTAACGTGTGTCCCGACCAGCCTGGCAGCTGTCCTCGTTCCTGTCCTGTTGCCCACTGGATGTCCTTTTTGAATGAAGTGGTGCTGTGTCATTCACACGTCTCAGTTCACATCCAATTAGCTCTCAACCCAAGGTGGCGATCACTCTGTGCACCATTAATTTCCAGCCACAGTGACTAATGGGGTCCCTGTAAATAAGTAATTTATCTTTACATTAATTTTTTTATGTTGAGCTGCTCTTTATCTAGTAAGATAAAAGATAAATAAGATAAAAGAAAATTAAGCTATTTCTTAAACATTTGATTCATTTGACTACACTACAATCTACTAGTGTCAAGGCTGTAGTTAACAGTACTTTGTGCACCTCCAGCAAAGTGCCACCGTGCATCATTCATTTGCATTTCATGCGGTAAATATCACCAGCACATGCACCGTTATCATCAATGTTATCTGACCTTGTTCGATGTTGTTCTTTTTGTTCCGACGTATTGTTCTTTGTTAGTGTCTGATGACGTCGAACAACTTTCTGTTCCCCTTTTTATACAGAACACGTTTTAATACTGCTGCAAAGACTAAACAGGTTTCATCTAACTTGGCTTACTTTAAAGACATGAAAGTTTACACATTAAATAGATTTTAGGTTTGATATGGCTCAAATTTGTTTGTCTATCTGAATCGTTGAGCAAGCTTTTGTAGACTTTGCATCAACAATCATGAAGTAAGAAATCCATCAAGGTATTTTAGAGACTGATTGTTGTGGATGGACCAGTAATAGAAAGTAATACTACGTATTCATGAAATATATTAATTCAGTGTTGCAAGATGGGTTTGTCAAGCACACCATATAGAAACTCTTCATTGGTTATGAGTGCATGTAAATTCAGGATGTAGAGAGCTTAACATACTTTCAAGGAAACTTCTGCATGTTTGCAAAAAATAAAATTAAACTAATTAATATAATTAATCTTACTCATAGATATGCTACAGGAAGGTAGGAATATGTACAGAAACCCTTACAGCTTTTCACTTATACCTATCTGGCTGAGCCTAATGGTACTGAGGTTATCTTAAAGAGAGGCTTTCTGTTTGGTGGGCTTCATAAGCTGCATTACTGTGGCTGGTTTGAGCAGCTTCTGGCCTCACAGGAGTTGGAAGTTGTGGATGAGCGAGGCCTTTCTAATGGTGAGCAGGAGGATGAGAATAGCATGGCATGCAGCCCAGCGGACGAGCCCAACTACCTCTGTCAGGGGTGGACGGGGAAACCGGATAACCCCAAAGCTCTCGGCAGCCCTCTTAACACACACACACACACACACACACACACATTTGTCTGTCAGTACTTATGAGTAATGCATTCTCCACCTTGTAACCCGACCTTTACCGTAAACCTTAAATGTCCTCATAATGCAGAAGTGTCCTCACAAAGATGATTAAAACTCATAACAGTACATGCCTACACACACACACACACACACACACATTTGGCAAATCACACACCACCACTACCACCTGTCCCATCCAAGCCTGGTGCTAATGCCGACCAGGACTAATGGTATAGTGCTTCTACTTGACATACCTTCCCCTTGTTCACCCTTGTGGATTAAGGGTGCTTAACCCTGCAGAAAGGCTGAATGTTATCTTCCTGTTGGCTCGATTAAATGGTTGTATTGGCTAATCCATCTGTAACCGCTGCAGTAACTGTGTTTTCTCATTGAATCCTTGCTGGATGTTGAGAAAAAGTAGGATGGATGTTAAATTTACCTCCCTGTGAGATGGTGAGATTGTTTTTTGCGTTGTCAGACGCATCATCATGGTTCTTTATCTCAGAATTATGATTTATGGCATAGCTTTGTTATTGTGGTTCTTGTGGTTCTCGTATCTGCAGAAAAATGGAGCCCAAAACGTTCTGTATGGTCTTTGTTCTGGGGAAACATCATTGTTCAGTGTTGTGGAGCTGTTAGTTAGGAATGTTTTATCATTTTTATTAACTTAAAAAATTAAAATAATGTTTTCAATGTTCTCTTTCCATGAAAAATACAACACACACTTGTAAATTGCCCCAATTGTTTACCTTAGCTTAGACCATCTGTCTGACCTTTTACATTCAGATCTTTCTTCTTTTTCTAAAATATAACACAAGTGCATGACTTATTGTTCCCCAAAGGATGAACCAGGACTGTACATGCAACATAAAATTATACGATAAAGTCTCAAAAAAGAAAAAAGTGTCAGTGGAAGTTGATGATATATTGTGATCCAGTCATTTACAGTTACTGACTTTTATTAACGTGTGCTTCTGACCTCGTTCTTGTTTTTCTTCCCCTCTGATAAAGTTATATTTGAAGTGTATCATCCATCTTATCGGGCCGATCTGTTAAATAATTCTTCTTCTTCTCCCTCCCCCAGTCGTCCCAAGGTGGAGGTCATCGTACCTTACTGTACGGTCACGCCATCCTTCTGAGACACTACCACTCAGCCATGGTAAGACCTCATCCAGAGTCACTTTGAAACTAGTTTAACAAAGGTTTAACATTTTTTTATATTATTGTATTTTATATTATTATTGCAAATTTGTGGGCATATCCTGATGAAAAACTTTTTCCTCAGTACCTCAGCTGTTTGACTACATCTCGGTCACTCACGGACAAGCTGGCCTTTGACGTGGGCTTACAAGAAGACTCCACCGGTAAAACTAAAAACTTTAAAAATCCTTTTTTTAAGATACAACATGATGCTTTTTTCCAAGTCTAGTTTTTTTATTGAGTTGTTAACTTTAAAGGAGCCTGCGCTGCAGCACATTTCTTTCATTTTAATGTTTGTCTGAGAAATATAAAGACTGTCACAATGTTTACTGTGAGGGAGCTGAATTAGTAGTGTATTTTTTATTTGAAGATACTTTGAGTGAACTTATCTGTGTCAGCCTGGGGAGACTTATTTGGCTGTTTTTCTTGCAGGCGAGGCATGTTGGTGGACGATCCATCCAGCCTCCAAACAAAGGTCAGAAGGTGAGAAGGTCAGGGTGGGCGACGACCTCATCCTTGTCAGTGTTTCCTCTGAGAGATACCTGGTAAGACTCCTCATACCTCCTCCGCTTTGCTGTTCAATTAGACCTTCATATCCTAAACTCAGTCTCTTTCCTTCCTCTCCCTGTCCTCCGTCCTCAGCACCTGTCCTACGCCAGCGGAGATCTGATGGTGGACGCCTCCTTCATGCAGACTCTGTGGAACATGAACCCAATTAGTTCAGGGTGTGAACTAGCTGAGGGTACAAACACACTGTTCATGTATCAGGAATTGTTGCATCGTGCATGAAATGGGCAGGTTCATACATACACGTCCACACAGTGCGTGGACTCACTGTGTGTGTGTTCCTCCTCTCAGGGTACCTGACAGGCGGTCACGTTCTCAGGCTGTTCCACGGCCACATGGACGAGTGTTTGGCCATCGCCACGCCAGAGGAAGGAGAGGAAAAGCGAAGGTGAGGGGAAGAGGGGCGGTCTGTTGCAGAGCTGATAAATATCCCGTTAATCTGACACCAAATGACCGTATGTGTCTCCGCCCTGACTCTACAGGATGGCTCACTATGAGGGCGGTGCCGTGTGCAGTCAGGCTCGATCCCTGTGGAGGCTGGAGCCTCTCAGAATCAGGTGACTGTCCTCTGAAGACGCTCACATTTTAAACATGAAATCTGGTTTCTTTTTCTTTCTGTTGGTGTACATATTGTAGCCTCTAATTCACCAGTAACATTTTTCATTGTTTTTTTGTTTTATTAGCAGTTAGCACAAAAAATAAGACACTTTTGTGGAAAGGGAGACAGGGATGATATGGAAAAAACAGTCTCCCACCCTAATGGATGTGATTGCATGGATGTTGTAGTTAAATTAAAACCTTAAGGTCACAAGAGAATTACCAAAAAGATTTCAACACCAAACACCAGAAAATTATTATTATTATTATTGTTTTTATGTTTTTTTTCACTTCCTGTCTGCAGCTGGAGCGGTAGCCACATGAAATGGGGGCAGTCTTTCCGTATTCGCCACATCACCACAGGCCGGTACCTGTGTCTGGATGAGGAGAAGGGTCTGTTGGTGGTTGACCCGGAGAGGGCAAACACCAAACTGTCTGCTTTCTGCTTCCGTGTTTCAAAGGTCCGAATTAACATTTGCAGTTTCTCTGGCCTTTAGTTTCTCTTATAAAGCTGTTATTTCTTCTCTCATTGACCTCTATAATTTCCTCTCACCTCTTCTTTCCCTCCTGGTTCCCCTGAGCAGGAGAAGGTGGATGTGGCTCAAAAGCGTGATGTTGAGGGGATGGGCATTCCTGAGATAAAGTACGGAGAGTCCATGTGCTTCGTCCAGCATGTGTCCACAGGCCTGTGGCTCACATATGCCGCCCTGGATGCCAAAGCTGCTCGTCTGGGAATGATGAAGAGGAAGGTTAGGATAAAAACTGGATGAGTTAGTGTGGATTATGTGTACAGTGGCATTGCAATGGTCACATCCAGACTCTCATTCAAAATTTTAATTATGTACTACTACAGGGCTACCAACCTTTTTCCGTAAGAGTTTCCATGGGATGTTTATTTGCTTGGCTGAAGCTCTGTGGGGTTTGTAAAAGTCATACTTAATGATAAATACAGTGTATAATGCTGATCAGGGGAATAAGCAGGAGTTGGGTTTATATCTTTGGGCTGTTTGAGAGCAATTTAAACCTTGTTTTTCTCAGCATCTTAAAGACTAGATAAACATACTGTTACATAACACGACCACCAGAAACAGGCCTCATAGGAGAAAAACAGAGAGAATTGTGGGATATCATCATAATATAATTGTATTGTTTGCGTTTCCCAGGTCATTCTGCACCAGGAGGGTCACATGGACGACGCCCTAACTGTGTCCCGCTCACAGACAGAAGAGTCTCAGGCTGCACGAATGATTTACAGCACCATGGGCCTCTTCAGGCAGTTCATCAAGTGAGTGTCTACATTTTTAACTGGAGGAGCAAAAGAAGGAGATTCCTCTATGTGACATGATACAGTTCATAAAAACAGCAGACAGGGCCAGATGTGACCTGACATTTTCAGTATGCTCGCGTTTGTTAATGATACAGCACTTTAATGTGACCAGATTTTGATCCAAGAGTATGAAGAGATAAAGAAATGTCGCTGGTCTTGTATGTTTTCTTCCAGGGGTTTGGACTCTCTGAGTGGAAAGAACAAGTCCCCAGTGGCTGTGTCGCTGCCTCTGGAGGGCGTCATCCTTTCTCTTCAGGATCTCATCTTCTACTTTCGCCCCCCTGAGGAGGAACTGGAGCACGAGGAGAAGCAGACCAAACTTCGCTCCCTCCGCAACCGGCAGAACCTCTTCCAAGAGGAGGTAATCTGCACGCCGCCTGCACTCCCTCAGACTTTCCATATTTATTGATTTTTACTGTCTGTTTCTGTAAAAAACATAAATTTGCTATGCAAAAGCTGCCATTGACACCACTGAGGACTTTTATGCCCTGCAGGTTCATTACCTCATTTTTCCTGTTGTCTTTGTCAGGGGATGATCACCATCGTGCTGGAGTGCATCGACCGCCTGAACGTGTACAACACTGCTGCCCACTTCTCTGAGTTTGCCGGGGAGGAAGCGGCGGAGTCCTGGAAGGAGATTGTCAACCTCCTCTACGAGCTGCTGGGTAGAGTAATCACTTTAAAGTCTGAAGACGCAAAGTGCATATTAAACAGTGTCTGTAAAAGTAACCCTCTTACCGTCTGTGTTTCCACTGAACAGCTTCTCTAATTAGGGGAAACCGATCTAATTGCGCTTTGTTCTGTGACAACCTGGACTGGCTGGTCAGCAAGCTGGACCGTCTGGAGGCCTCCTCAGGTATCAGATTATGCCTCAATTTTCATCCTGCAAATCAAAGTCGATCTTTAGGATTGACTAGTTGCTTTTAAAGGTCGGCTGCACCTGCTGTAGTTTAGACATGAACTGCTTTTACTCTGTTGTGAACTTTGAGATCTTGAGGTGCAAATATAAAATGTCTTGGCTGAAGTGTAAAACCTGTTACTACCTTTATAACAATTTTATTTCCTGTTATGAATGCAGAACCTGTTTAAAAAAAAGGCAAGATGAAAATAGATCCCCTTCCTCCTCTCTACACTTTCAGGTATTCTTGAGGTGCTGTACTGTGTGCTAATTGAAAGCCCCGAGGTCCTGAACATCATCCAGGAGAACCACATTAAATCCATCATCTCTCTCCTCGACAAGCATGGCAGGAACCACAAGGTTTGTCTTGTCTACACAGTGGGAAAGTAACATTAGCTGGCAGCAAATTAATTGGCTCCAGCTGGCAGCGTTTGCCTGCTTCACCAGACACTTTCGCAGGTGGTGATTTGAAACGGTATCGCATCCCGAAATCGTGTTTGGCTCACAAAAAAAACAAAAAACACATCTTGGTTTTGTAATTCCATTAGCAATCGGAGCCAGTGAATGAAAATGTGCTGTGCTGTGCCACGTTTAAACACAGAGGTGACGGTAATGTCTTCGCCTGCAGGTCCTGGATGTCTTGCGCTCTCTTTGTGTGTGTAACGGTGTAGCTGTGAGGTCCAACCAGAACCTCATCACTGAAAATCTGCTTCCGGGTCGTGACCTCCTTCTGCAGACTAACATTGTAAACTACGTCACCAGGTACTTTAACTGCTGTTAAGCTGTTCCACATTACAAAATCTACAGTATTTAACATGCATTTTCCTTATAAAATAATATGCAACATTTCTTCTTCGCCCTCTCAAACATTTGTCATCTTTTCTCCTCTGTGTGCAGTGTAAGACCCAACATCTTTCTGGGTACATGCGAGGGGTCCACGCAGTATAAGAAGTGGTACTACGAGATGATGGTAGACTATGTGGAGCCATTCGTGACGGCACAGGCCACCCACCTGCGCGTTGGCTGGGCCATGACGGAGGGATACAGCCCGTACCCCGGAGGAGGAGAAGGCTGGGGAGGTAACGGAGTGGGAGATGACCTTTACTCTTACGGCTTCGATGGACTGCACCTGTGGTCAGGTAAGACGGCTCTGCCAACTCATCTTCATGCTACATGTGAGTCTTGCTATATGACTTCCTCACGCTCTGCTCTGCCGTTCAGGTACTGTTCCCCGCCAGGTGGCCTCGCCCAGCGCACACACACTCGCTGCAGACGACGTCGTGAGCTGCTGCCTCGATCTGAGCGTGCCCAGCATCTCTTTCCGTATCAACGGTCACCCAGTCCAGGGCATGTTTGAAAACTTCAACGTGGACGGCCTCTTTTTCCCCGTCATCAGCTTCTCTGCTGGAGTCAAGTAAGAAAAAAAAGTTTCTCTGTTGAATTTTGTTGATTTGCATATTTATTTATGTATTTATTCAACCAGTATGACGGTAAATTAATGTGGCAAATATGATTGTAATTACATTTTTATGGTGTAGAGGCAGATGCTCAGTTTCTAAAGAGGTTGTCAGCCTTTATAGTTAAATGATTTAATACTAATTTGTACCCTGCTATTGTAGAAATACACACACAGAATAGTGAAATAATAATGCTAATAAAAATAATTGAACATGCAAAATAATATTTCAGCTTCAAACAGTCCTGCACTTTACATGGCTTTTAATTCTTTTAATTGTAATTCTGTAAACGCATTTAAATCCCTTAAATTACCCAAATGATTATCACCCCAATAATCCATCTAAAACCTAGTGTGTCTTCCCCCAAAAGAGACTTTACTGCCGCTGTGTGTAATGATCCTTCGTGGTGCTGAGATGGGACTAATGAAGAATTGACTGACGAGAACAGGGAGGGAAAGACGGGCTCAGGGATTGGCAGAGAAATTAAATCAATGTTTGCTTTAATATGAGTCTTAAAAAGATCAAGGCAGTGTTGCCATAAAGGCTTAAATAGTATATAAAGCTCTCCCTGTCAAACAGATAAAGCCTCGACTCTTGTTTCTGTCGACTCAGGGCTCGCTTCCTCCTCGGTGGTCGCCACGGAGATTTCAAGTTCATGCCCCCGCCCGGCTACGCCCCGTGCTACGAGGCTCTGCTGCCGAGAGACAGGATGCGTATCGAACCCATCAAAGAGTACAAGCACGACTTCAACGGCGTGCGCAACCTGCTCGGCCCCACCCTGTCCCTCACCCACACCTCCTTCACCCCCTGCCCCGTGGACACCGTGCAGGTAACACCCCCAAAACCCCCAGATCAGACTCTGATCACGTCATTAAAACATCTGCTGCGTTAGTTCCTGGTTTTTAACTCTCCTTTGCCATATAGATCGTGCTGCCGCCCCACTTGGAGCGCATCCGGGAGAAGCTGGCAGAAAATATTCACGAGCTCTGGGCCGTCACCCGTATTGAGCAGGGGTGGACCTACGGGACAGTGAGTACAGAGTCCGAAGAAAAAGTGTCGAAATATTGATTTGATAACATCAGATTTGAGATGATTTGGAGCTCTGAGTAATTTGAGTAATATTTCAAAAGGCTATTTTATGTATTAATTTTACAGTAAAACTCTGGGGCATTGTTTGATATCCGGTACGGAAATATAATTTTCCAAAGAAGGAACTTTTGTTATCTTCTTAAATTTCACCATATTTTAAAATACTGAATGATTAATATTGTCAGTTATATTAATAAAATGGAGAAATGTAGTGGAGGAAGCTAAACTTACGCCCTTTTTAGGCTGAAATAAATCTTCTATGAATAAATCTCTATCAGTCAGTATCAATCAGATGTATGTAATACATGGAGGGGATCTGTTGAAGAAAACAAAGCATAGAAAAATAGGTTATTTATTTGATTAATGAGTAACATACCATTATCTTCCTCCACAGTTCAGGGACGACAACAAGAAACTCCATCCTTGTCTGGTGGACTTCCAGAGCCTCCCTGAACCGGAGAGGAACTACAACCTGCAGATGTCAGGCGAGACTCTAAAGTGAGTTTGTAATTTTAGTTTGAGAGATGTGAGTGTGACAGGAGGGATTTTATGTGCTCGGACACAGTTGTTGATGCATGTGTCTTTGTTGTTTCACAGGACTCTCCTGGCGCTGGGTTGCCATGTTGGTATGGGTGATGAGAAAGCAGAGGAGAATCTCAAGAAAATCAAGCTACCCAAGACGTATGTATGATACGAAGATACTTCTGGTCATAAAAACTAATTTTCTGCATTATTTTATACATGTGTCTGAATCTGAACGTGTCTCCCCTGCAGCTATGTCATGACCAATGGGTATAAGCCTGCCCCCCTTGACCTCAGCCATGTGAAACTGACACCAAACCAGAACCAGCTGGTGGAAAAACTGGCAGAAAACGGGCATAATGTCTGGGCAAGGGACCGGGTACGACAAGGATGGACCTACAGTATTGTGCAGGTAAGTAAAGGCTGGTCAGTCAGACCATATTTGTTTATGCAAGTCCATTTTAGACCAATCTTTTTAATTGTTATCCATTTTAATTATTTTTAACGTAGGTACAAATAATTTTTTATATATATGTTTTCTAAAATCTGATATTAAGGTGTATTCTGTTTCTCAGGACATCCTAAATAAGCGAAACCCTCGTCTGGTACCTTACAACCTGCTGGACGAGAGAACTAAGAAAACCAACCGAGACAGCGTTAACAACGCTGTCCGCACTCTCATCGGCTACGGCTACAACATCGAGCCTCCGGATCAGGAGAGCAGTGAGTCAGCTTTCAAATGTATTTATTTAAGACATATCTAACATCGCCAGCCTTTTTAATGTCGTCTGTTTTGTCTCTTTGCTCGCAGGTGGCCACGGCCTCGAGAACACCCGCGGGGACAAGGTACGAATCTTCAGGGCAGAGAAGTCGTACGCTGTCACGCAGGGGAAGTGGTACTTTGAGTTTGAGGCAGTGACCATCGGGGAGATGAGGGTGGGCTGGGCACGTCCCAGTGTCCGCTCTGACACCGAACTGGGAGCGGATGAACTCGCCTACGTCTTCAACGGCAATAAGGTAGGCCTGCATCTTTAATGTCATGAAACAAGGGCCGATCTAACATGTAAGAAGAGATTAATGTTTTTGTTTTTTGATGTCACCCTCTCAGGCTCAAAGGTGGCACATTGGAAACGAACCCTTCGGTCGTCAGTGGCAGTCTGGTGATGTCGTCGGCTGCATGATTGACCTGACGGAAATGAACATCATGTTCACCCTCAACGGAGAAATGCTGATCAGCGACTCAGGCTCTGAGATGGCTTTCAAAGACATTGAAATTGGGGAAGGTGAGAGTTAATGGTCATTTTATCTTACTGTATCATCATCTGTATCAGGTCAATTCTGCATGTAGAGGACATACAGATAAGTGAAATAGGTGCAAACAACAAAAAAATGCAACAGAGGGGAAGCAATTTGCAACAAAATATATAAAATATAAGGACAGCTTCTCCGCAGCAATTATAAATGACTTTTACCGTTTACTTTCCCGTGGCTTCCCTCAGGTTTTATCCCAGTTTGTGCCCTGGGCCTGTCTCAGGTCGGAAGGATTAATCTTGGTCAGAATGTCAGCAGTCTGCGCTACTTTGCCATCTGTGGCCTGCAGGAAGGGTTTGAACCTTTTGCCATCAACATGAAGCGAGACACCACCATGTGGTTCAGTAAAAGTTTGCCCCAGTTTGTGCCTGCACCGCCTGATCACAATCATATTGAGGTAATTACTTTTTTTTCCTTTTGCGTTTAATTAAGCTTGAGCTTCAAAATAGGATCATTTATTTAAATTCAAACGTGTTGTGTCGCAGGTCTCGCGCGTGGATGGGACTGTGGACAGCGCCCCCTGTCTGAAGCTGACCCATAAGACCTTTGGCTCGCAGAACGCCAACACCGACATGATGTTCCTCAGACTCAGCATGCCCGTCCAGTTCCACGAGACCTTCAAGATCCCGGCGGGCACCACCCCTCTCACCCGACCCCTCTCCATACCCGAGGAGGAAGTGGTCGTGGTGGAGCCCGACTCAGAGTTTGAAGTCCTGAAAAAGTCTGCCAGTCGCAAGGAGCAGGAGGAGGACAAGAAGGAGCCGTCTGTGCCGAAGGAGATCTCGGTGGAAAATGAGAAGGACACGGTGTCGGAAAAAGGGAAGAAAAAAGGGTGAGTGTGACAGGTTGAGGTTTTTAGAGAAAAGGAACAAGCCTGCTGGGTATTAAAGGTGAAGATTATTATGTAAAGTCTTCATCCATCCTCTCAGTGTCAGGGCAGAGCATCCCATCCACACTAATTGCGTCGCATAAGTCTTCCAACCCTCAACAGCTAGACTCAATGATAGACAGTTTTCCTCTTTTGTACCCTCTTTTTATTCTCTCTCTTTAATTTAGCAAAAAACATGCTAATGTTCATGCTACATGCAGTTTACTGGCTTTTAAATGCATTTGAATGGAGTTTACCTTTCATTTAGCAGTCAGTTTTTCAGCATACATATCTTAAAAATAACCTCCAAGTATATTTATCTATTGTCTTCTTTGCACATTAGATTCTTCTCCAAGGCCAAGAAGGCTGCCATGACCCCTCTCGCCCCTCCTCCTGCCCCTCCAACGGTGCCACGTTTGGTGGAAGACGTGGTCCCGGATGACAGAGATGACCCTGAGATCATCATGAATACCACCACCGTGAGCTAAACATCCTCCGCTTGCTTTTTGAGAGTTTAGATTGCATAATACTGCTTAAGCTATTATAGTATCTGTGGATAATCCAGTATTATTGCTCCTTGATGTGTCACTCAGATGTCTTTTTTCTTCCATTTTCAGTATTACTACTCTGTGAGGATCTTCGCTGGGCAGGAGCCATCCGGTGTGTGGGTTGGCTGGGTCACTCCCGACTACCACCAGTATGATTTGAGCTTTGACCTCTCCAAAGTGCGCAATGTCACCGTTACTGTGGGAGACGACAAAGGCAACATACACGACAGGTGAGTCTTTCACAGATTGTCTAAGAGCATTTAAATGGGTAAGGCTTTATATAGTTTGGTTATATGATTATTTTTTTATTCTCCACTTTGTATTGTTAAGCCATAAGCCATAAACAAGAGGTTTTGCAGTATAGTTGTTATTTCCCTGCAGTATGAAGCACAGTAACTGTTACATGGTGTGGGGAGGTGACCTGGTCAGCAATCAGCAGACCCGCTTCAGTCAGGAGGACATGGTGGTCGGCTGCTTGGTCGACCTGGCGACAGGCCTCATGACCTTCACAGCCAACGGGAAGGAGATCAACACCTTCTACCAGGTAAGGAAAGGCAACGCAATGTGTGTCTGTGTTATTAAGAACTTTAGTGAGGCTTGATGAGTTGTTTTACAGTGGTAGAGCTGTCTAACCAGATGGTTGTTTGTTTCAGGTGGAGCCCAACACCAAGCTGTTCCCTGCTGTCTTCGTTCAGCCCACCAGTCAGAACATGGTGCAGCTGGAGCTTGGCAAACTCAAGGTTAGAAACAACTTTTCGTCTCACACTGAAAGTTGTTTTTTTCCTCCAAATGCTCTTTAATCTTCCTCATGCCTTCATTCTAACATTGCCCATTTAGATCACCTTCATAATGTGGGTCAAACTTGTGTTGCAGGTTGATTTAAATGTGACGATGATGTCAGCCATCCTGTTTCTTTCTATGATCTATGAAGTCCAAACCTCCTCCCATCTTGCTCTTTCTTCCTCTCAGAACATCATGCCCATCTCGGCGGCCATGTTCCGCAGCGAGCGTAAGAACCCGGTGCCACAGTGTCCTCCCAGGCTGGATGTCCAGATGCTGACCCCCGTTATCTGGAGCCGTATGCCCAATCACTTCCTCAACCCCGAGGTGGGCAGAGTGAGCGAGAGGCTGGGCTGGGTGGTGGAGTGCACTGAACCTCTCATCATGATGGCTCTGCACATCCCAGAGGAGAACAGGTCAGAGACGGCAGCACCAGCAGACAGTCTGCTAGTTAGTAATTGGTCCCCAACGTTATTTATAGTGCAGGTTAGGACCCCAACATCCTTTAGTTAGTAGTTCATCTTGCATTTTATCATAATAATTCAATTTGCACTCTGCTAAGACTACTTATAAAGAGCAATTAAATTAAAATCAACTTGATGTGAGAGGATCCATCAGTGCAACGTGCTGTATTTTTATATGGAAGTGTGATGTTTTTACTGGTTTATTTTCTTTAATTATTTGATCTGACTAGATGAATTTGATTCTGATAATTGCTCACTCCTGGGTCTGTGTTTGTCTCTCAGGTGTATCGACATCCTGGAGCTGTCGGAGCGTCTGGATCTGATGAAGTTCCACTACCACACCCTCATGCTCTACTGCGCCGTGTGCGCACTTGGCAATAACCGAGTGGCTCACGCCCTCTGCAGCCATGTGGACGAATCCCAGCTTTTTTACGCCATCGAGAACACCTACCTGCCCGGACCTCTCCGCAGCGGTTACTACGACCTGCTCATCAGCATTCACCTGGAGTCGGCCAAACGGGCGCGTCTGGGCACTAACAGGGAGTTCATCGTCCCCATGACCGAAGAGACCCTCAGCATCAAGCTCTATCCAGATGCGAAGAAGGCCCACTCTCTCCCTGGCGTTGGCCTCACCACCTGCCTACGCCCCAAGCTGCATTTCTCATCCATCAACTTTGTCGGCACAGACCCTGACCTGTACACACTCAGTCCTATATTCCCTCTGCAGGTGATGATGAGTTGCATTGAAAAAATGTACTGATGAATGATGAATGAATACTGATTTTGTCTACTTTTGTCATTCCCATCAGGAGTTGAAGACCAGGGCCATCAGCATGTTAACGGAGGCCGTGCTGGATGGTAGCCAGGCAATGCGGGATCCAGTCGGAGGCAGCGTGGAGTTTCACTTTGTCCCCATCCTGAAGCTGATCAGCACGCTGCTCATCATGGGCATCTTCAACGACGAGGACACCAAGCACATCCTCAAGATGATCGACCCAAATGTCTTCAGTGGAAAGGAAGAGGAGGAGGAGAAAGCTCAGGAGGGCGGAGCCGCCGAAGGAGCCGCCGAGGAGGCAAAGGACGAGGAGGCGGAGGAGGAAGCTGAGCTCGAGGATGAAGGGGTCGGTGACGAGGAGGAGGAGGAGCTAAAAGAGATAGAAAAAGGAGAGGAGGAGGCCGAGCCGAAGGAGGAAGGGGAAGAGGAAGAGAAGGAGGAAGGAGAGGCCAAAGGAGGAAAAGTGGATGGAGAGAAGGCGGAGGAGGAGAAGGAGGCCGAGGCGGTGGAGGCAGAAGCTAAAGAAGAGGAGGAAGGCCTGGAGGAAGGATTACTCCAGATGAAGCTGCCAGAGTCTGTCAAACTGCAGGTCAGCTTAAAGTCTGATATTCATCTGCAGGCACCTGCACATTAATAACATCCTTAAAACATCAATGAATTATGTTAAACTCTGGTATGTTAATTCCTCTCTCAGATGTGCACACTCCTGCAGTACTTCTGCGACTGTGAGCTGCGACACAGGGTGGAGGCCATTGTGGCTTATTCAGACGAGTTTGTCCACGAAATTCAGAACAACCAGCGTGTCCGTTACAACCTGCTGATGAGAGCCTTCACCATGTCGGCCGCCGAGACCGCACGCAGGACCCGCGAGTTCCGCTCACCACCGCAGGACCAGGTACTGATCATTGTAAAACTTTTAAACTCATAAGACGCTTTATTTTGAAGTCACAGGATGTTTTGTCATATGTTTCCTGGAGGTGTGGAGAAAGAAAGCAGAAGACTTCAAGAAACTGTGATAATCCCTCATGTAAAATTGGAAGAAAGTTAACAGACACTCCTTGCTGATGTTCTTCACTTTCTGTGTTCCTCCTTAAGGTTCTTTTGCTGACCAACTTTAAGCACAGCCCAGAGGATGAGGACTGTCCAGTGCCTGAGGAGGTGCGGGACACTATGGCAGACTTCCACAATGACCTCCTGCTTCACTGTGGTGAGAAGTTCTCTAGTTTTTCCTCTACAGGCGTGGATGATTTTTTTATGTTCGGTATTTTAAGCTCTTAATGTTGGATTTTACTCATAGGTATACACATTGAGGAGGAGGCAGAGGAGGAAGAGGTGGACACCTCGCTGTCGGGCAGACTCCTCAGTTTGGTCGACAAGATCAAGAACTTGCGCAAAAAGCAGGAGGAGGAGAAGCCAGATACCGAGGAAGAACCAAAACCCAGTAAGAGAACAAAAAAAACTCCTCTTGAAATGTCTGAATGACTTGATTAATTGGCAACTTTAGCAAAAATAGCAAAAACAGCCTTTATAAATTTATAGTAGTCTAACACATGATATTAAACAGCTGACATACTGTGAATCTTTGTCTCCACCAAGGCTCCCTTCAGGAACTGATCTCCCACACCATGATCCACTGGGCTCAGGAGTCCTTCATTCAGAACCCCGAGCTGGTGCGCCTGATGTTCAGCCTGCTCCACAGGCAGTACGACGGCCTCGGGGAGCTCATCCGAGCGCTGCCCAAAGCCTACTCCATCAATGCCGTGTCAGTTCAGGACACCATGGACCTGCTTGAGTGTTTGGGACAGATACGCTCGCTGCTCATTGTGCAGATGGGCCCGGAGGAGGAGCGGCTCATGATCCAGAGCATCGGGTCAGTGTGGGCGGGGCGATATGTGCTTTTTATGCATCTGCATTTGTGATAAAGATGATGATAGATGTAAATAAATGTAATATATGAAAGTCTTTTTTGTCATTTTTTCAGGAACATCATGAACAACAAGGTCTTCTACCAACACCCCAATCTGATGAGAGCCCTCGGTATGCACGAGACCGTCATGGAGGTGATGGTCAATGTGTTGGGTGGAGGCGGAGATTCGAAGGTAACTGTGATCCAATGTTTCTTTTATTTCTCCATCTTATTCAGTCTAACCAATCTGAGAGGCTCAACTTAATCTCTGCACTGTTTTCTTATATATACAATACTTTTCCCTTTTTCTCTCCAGGAGATCCGATTCCCCCAAATGGTGACAAACTGCTGTCGTTTCCTGTGTTACTTCTGTCGCATCAGCCGACAGAACCAGCGCTCCATGTTTGACCATCTGAGCTACCTGCTGCAGAACAGCGGCATCGGCCTGGGTCAGTGTCGGCCACCTGTTGTTAGAATTTCTCCACTAATAGCAGAAAAGAAAATCACTGTGTTTGTGTTATATTTGCAGGCATGCGAGGGTCCACACCTCTGGATGTGGCTGCGGCTTCCTGCATTGACAACAATGAGCTGGCTTTGGCTTTACAAGAGCAGGACCTGGAAATGGTTTGAGAAAATGAAAGATGAACACATGAAAACATGAAGCGGACAGGTTATCTTACAGCCTAATCTTGGTGCCGTCTCATGTGTGATGATGTAGGTGGTGACGTACCTGGCGGGCTGTGGACTGCAGATGTGTCCCATCCTCCTTTCGAAGGGTTACCCTGACATTGGCTGGAACCCCTGTGGAGGAGAGAGATACCTGGATTTCCTCCGCTTTGCTGTCTTTGTTAATGGTCAGCATATCACAGCGTGATTAAATTTGCAATTTTCAGTGTTGAATTGTGAGCAGCCGTCACTGACGTCTGCGCTCCTGCCCCTCACAGGAGAGAGCGTCGAGGAGAACGCCAATGTCGTGGTGCGTCTGCTCATCCGTCGGCCCGAGTGCTTCGGCCCGGCCCTGAGAGGAGAGGGCGGTAACGGCCTGCTGGCTGCGATGGAGGAGGCCATCAAGATCTCAGAGGACCCAGCGAGGGATGGACCCACTGTCAAAAAGGACAGACGCTTCATGTATGTGATGGCACAGCTGAAACGAGACTTTTTCATACAAGCTCAGATCTTTTGTATTCACAAAAATTGGACCAAGCTTTGCTGTTTGAGCTGGAATCGAGACAAAATAATTAATGGACATTTTTATTGATGATCTTGTTTATTTTGAATCTGCACCGAGAACAAACAGTCAATGTTTTTTTGATTGGCAGGTTTGGTGGTGAGGAGCAGCATGAGGAGAACCGCGTCCACCTGGGAAATGCCATCATGTCTTTCTACTCCGCCCTCATTGATCTGCTGGGTCGCTGCGCCCCTGAGATGCATGTGAGTAGAAAATGTCCTCACACTACAGATCCCTCTGAAGCCTGCAGGTAAACAGGCTCAGTATTTCTGTGATCAGCTGTAGTCAGTCACAGTCTGTCTTTAATGTTCATACCAGCTGATCCAAGCCGGGAAGGGTGAAGCTCTAAGGATCAGGGCCATCCTGAGGTCTCTGGTGCCCATAGAGGACCTGGTGGGAGTCATCAGCTTGCCTGTGCAGATTCCTGCCTACGGCAAAGGTTAGAGACCGAGCTGGAATCATTTAAATATGCAAATATCTAATATTCTGGCATCCTCCTGCTCATGTGATTTCTTCCGTCTAAACCACAGATGGTCAGATTGTTGAGCCGAAGATGTCAGCCAGTTTTGTGCCGGACCACAAGGCCTCCATGGTGCTGTTCCTTGACAGAGTGTACGGCATTGAGAACCAGGACTTCCTGCTTCACGTGCTGGAGGTTGGCTTCCTGCCTGACATGAGAGCTGCGGCCTCTCTGGACACGGTGAGTTGGAAAAGATGCAGATGACAAGTAAAACAGGGAGAAAGATTTCGCTTCTGTCAATTCCAGAAATCTGTATTTTGCTGTCACTTACCACCCACCTGTTTTTCACCCATTATGTTTCATTTTTCCGTCTCGCTCTCTGCTTGCAGGTGGCATTCAGTACGACTGAAATGGCCTTGGCGCTGAACCGTTACCTCTGCTCGGCGGTTCTGCCTCTGCTCACCAAGTGCGCCCCGTTGTTTGCTGGGACGGACCACCGGGCCATCATGATCGACTCCATGCTTCACACCATCTACCGTCTGTCCCGCGGCCGAGCTCTCACCAAGGCCCAGAGGGACGTCATCGAGGAGTGCCTCATGTCGCTCTGCAAGTCCGTACTAATCCCACTCTTCATTAAATATAAATGATAACTGGGCATCATTTACATAAATAAATCGAGTTTTAGATTTGTTTTATTTTAGTTTTATTTGACATGGGAGTCATTTGAGATCTAACTAGAGTGACAAAATAGAAAAACATGAGGACACACAGGCGTGAACGCACATCTTGTAAAATTTTCGCAGGTACCTTCGACCTTCCATGCTGCAGCATCTGCTCAGACGGCTGGTGTTTGACGTGCCCATCCTCAATGAATATGCAAAGATGCCTCTCAAGGTTCGCTCGCCATTTAATCTGACTGTATCTGTTCTGTATTATTTTATAACAGTAGTCATTTATATTGAACACCATTTAAGATACACCAAGGAACTGTATTGGGAAATGAATGTGTGATTACATTACAGTAATTTCTGCCTGACAAGACCTGATTTGTATTTCCCTCTGTCTTTGAATTGTTTCAGCTGTTAACCAATCACTATGAGCGCTGTTGGAAGTATTACTGCTTGCCTAATGGATGGGCTAATTTCGGGGTGACCTCAGAGGAGGAGCTGCATCTTTCTCGTAAACTCTTCTGGGGAATCTTTGAATCTTTGGCACACAAGGTGAGAGATAAAAAACTCTTTGCATCCACCTACAGTGTTTGTGTTGGTGCAGTTGTGAAGGTTAACCTCTCTGATGTCGTCCCACACTCTAGAAATTCGATGCAGAGCTCTTCAAGATCGCCATGCCGTGCCTCTGTGCCATAGCAGGAGCCATCCCGCCCGACTATGTGGACGCCAGCTACTCCTCTCACACCGAGAAAAAGGCCTCCGTGGATGCTGAAGGCAACTTTGATCCCAAACCAGTAGAGACCACAAAGTAAGCAAGAAAATACAGGACCAGTGCAAAAACAGGCCTTCAGAAAAAACCCTGATAATTAAGTTGAAATACTTGTTGAATGTTTTTTTTAATTTCCAAACTATTTTAAGCTGAAATGCTACAATATTCTAAACGTTGGCTGTTTTCATAAATGTACATCAGTATCTCATTTTCAGTAAAAGAAACCAGTAACAGTCAACATATCACCTAAACACTAACAGAATTGCAGTGTAATTCACAGACTACTACAAGCTAACCAAGGCATTTAAAAGGTGAATCATTACCTGTGTATAGTATTAAATCTGAGCTGATTTTTATTCACAGCACCATCATCCCTGAGAGGCTGGATGCTTTCATCAACAAGTATGCAGAGCACACTCACGACAAATGGGCTTTTGAAAAGGTCAGTTATGAAACCTCTAAATCTTCAGATAAAAATGAAATCGCCGCTTGTTGTTTGCAATCTTTAGTTTCTTGTAAATATCATCTCAATGGTTGAATTGGCTTTCAGATCCAGAACAACTGGACCTACGGAGAGGTGTTAGACGAGAACGCAAAGACTCACCCGATGCTGCGGCCATACAAAACCTTCTCTGAAAAGGTAATCATTCATAACCTTGTTTTTAGGCTGAATTCTGATGACCTGCAGAGGTACTGAGCTGTCTTATTGGCCACGACGTGCGCTCACATAGTGGAAGTCACTTCCAGTATTCATGAGCCTCTCTCCTCTCTGATCGTGTGTGTGTGACCTTCACAGACAGTTTTAATAATTGATGTTTAAATCCTCTTCTCTCCGTCTCTCAGGATAAGGAAATTTATCGTTGGCCAATCAAAGAATCCATTAAAGCCATGCTGGCCTGGGAGTGGACGCTGGAGAAAGCCAGGGACGGGGAGGGAGACGTTGAGAAGAAGGCTGCTACACGCAAGATCTCCCAAACTGCTCAGGTATAAGAGAGAAAAGTAAAAAAAAACAAAAAAACAAAGGAATTGCTACTGGAAAAATGTTTCTCACCCAAAAATATACAAGCAGTGATGAATCTCTGCTGCTCAAGAGTGACTCAGAATTTACTTTTTCAGTGTTTATCTACCCTGACATTTACTTTTTTAAACCTACATTCTGTTATTTCTTACGGACATTATGTGATAATGTGATAAATAACAGGGTGAAAATAATGAGATCTACCCGGTAGATACTTTCTGACCTCATGATATAAATATTAAACCATCTGCACTTGGGTTCAATTAAATGGATAAAAAAAATGGTGAAATTAAAGCAGTTCTCTTTTTCTGAGAATCTCCTTGAATCCTCTGAAGGTCAACAAACCTCACACAGAGAACCACGTCTCTGTATGGTGAATTTCTACATGAATACATACAAGGTCTAATTACTAACCATGTTATATATTATTTTATACATTTATCATACCACGTTGACTGCTAATCTGTTTTTGCATATGTATATATGCTAATATATTATACTATTTCTGTTCTGTTCTTATATATTTTATTTTACCTCACCTTATCTTCCTTTTTCTGTCTTCAGGCCACTTATGATCCCAGTCACGGCTACAACCCTCAGCCAATAGATATCACAGGAATGGCCCTTTCCAGAGAGCTGCAGGTGTGTATCTTTCTATCAGTTTTTCACAGATCTCATATTTAGCTGAGACATTTGTCATGATTTCATTTACATCCCCTCTCCACGCAGTCTATGGCTGAGCAGCTGGCGGAGAACTATCACAACACCTGGGGCAGGAAGAAGAAGTTGGAGCTGCAGGCCAAAGGTAAGGGTGGTTTTCTATCAAACATCCTCAGTTGAGAAGTTGTATTTTAGAGGTCGTAGCTGGTTTTCAGCCTGCTGAATCCAAATATGACTTCTCTTAGGTGGTGGCACCCATCCTTTGCTTGTGCCCTACGACACCCTGACGGCTAAGGAGAAGGCCCGGGACAGGGAGAAGGCCCAGGACCTGCTCAAGTTCCTCCAGCTCAATGGATATGCTGTGACAAGGCAAGCAAGATGTTCTCTCCATTTTAGACTTTACTCTGATGTTTCTCGATCTCCTTCTTTCATTTTTAACCCCTTGTCTGTGCATCCTCAGGGGACTGAAGGACATGGAGCAGGACATCTCCTCCATCGAGAAGCGTTTCGCCTACGGCTTCCTCCAGAAGCTTCTTAAGTGGATGGACATCGCCCAGGAGTTCATCGCTCATCTTGGTACTGGAGCCTGAAAAGGAAAAGCCGTTTATTGTGCACCATGAAGTTTACTTATTTTTAAATGTCCGTTTTTTTAACAGAGGCTGTGGTGAGCAGCGGTAGAGTGGAGAAGTCACCACATGAACAAGAGATCAAATTCTTTGCCAAGGTGAGCTTTATTGGTTTGTTTTTTTTAATTTTCCGCCTCCATGGGGAAGTCATGAGTAGAAATATAACCTCACTAAATTGGTGTTTTGAAGATAGATCCTTCAGCTAATGATTTATTTGTCTTGCCTGTCAACACAGACAAATGAGGCCTCTTAATGGCATGAGTTTGTTTTTCTTAAACTGGAACTTCATCTTGGGTTGTTCTCTTATAGATCCTCTTGCCACTGGTAAATCAGTACTTCAAGAACCACTGCCTCTACTTCCTCTCCACTCCTGCTAAAGTCCTGGGTAGCGGCGGGCATTCGTCCAACAAGGAGAAGGAGATGATAGCAAGGTACGTACCTGAAAGCTTTGAAGAGGTTGTTGAAAGACTGGTTTGTTCTCTGAATTATTGAACTCTCTACCATTTGCCTTCCTTCAGTAGAGTACTTGTGACGGTGTCTGTCCTCTCCTTCTTCCAAGTCTCTCCATCTCTCTACTATTGTGCGGTATTCTTTATTTCCTTGACCTCCCTTTTTTGCTTTCTGTGTCACTTCAAACATTTTTCCTGCCCTGTTTCCCCCGTCCTTCCTCCCTCTATCTCCCTTCCTTTCCCCTCTTCTCCTCCAACCTCAGTATCTTCTGTAAGTTGGCTGCTTTGGTGAGGCACAGAGTCTCTCTTTTTGGTAAGGAATCTGCATGGTGGCGTTACGTCTTGTCACCATCCCTGTTTCTTTTGATTTCTCCAGATGTTTTTCACTTCTTCTTCCTCCTTTCCGCCTTTCCATTTACATACTAATCAGCACTGCATCACAGATGCACATTTCGTCTCTCCTCACATCTCGTCTCATTCCCTCCTCTTCCCTCCTTACTGGATCTCCTCGTCTAACGCTTCTCTCTCTTTAGCTCAGCTTCTGCTTGGCTTTAATGTTTTTTCTGCAACCTGGGGCCAGATGCATAAAACCCTGTACTAAAACTCTCTATATGCATTAAGACAGAAATATGTATGCACACTTCTTTGGTCAGATTTATAAAGCTGCACATGGTTCGGCTTCATAAATCTCAGTTATTGTGAAACTGGTCTTGTTTCCTCTTCCACAGTTTAAATTAATAAATTGATGCCCTTTAACAACCAATTGCATATTAATATTTTCCCTCTTCAACACTTGTTATACCTGTCAGTGAGAAGAATAAAGAAACTAAGAAATGCATTTAAACTGACTGTTGTGCATCGTTGAGGTTTTCCAAAAGTGCCACAACAGCTGTCTTTGTGTACGCCTGCTGTCAAGTACGCTGTGAGGGATTGCGCTTTCTTCTTTTTTTATCATTTTACTTGCATTTTCTATGTGTACGCTTAGTTCATAGATCTGGCCCCAGGTGTTTTAAGATTTGTGTTTTTCTGCTTTTAAGGCCTAGACTCAGATTGGTGCTCATAACTGAGGGAGATTTAAGCATGAGCGTTTGTGGTGGTGATGTTGGTTTCCCACATCTAACAGAGTACTGTGTTCTCAGCCTTCATAATATGAGGCAGTATATATTTTATCTTCATTCTCTTCCCCCTTCACCACCATGTGTCCTTAAAAATCGGTCACTTTTACATAACTGGTCACCAGGCACTGGCCCTTTAGCCCTCCAGTGTCACTATGAAAAATGGTGGTTTAAGAGAGAATAAAGCACATTATAACAATATACTGTATTGTTGTTTCAGATTTACCTGTTTAGGATTACTTAGTTTTGTAATATGCTGCATCTGTGATGAGTAAAATTGATTTAATTTGCTCACCGTTTTGTTTTTGATATAGAGTTTTTAAGATTGACTCTTCTGTTACAAATGAATCTGACCTTGACAATAGATTGAGCTCTTGTAGAAAGTGTATTTGTATAACACGACAGCTCTGATAACACGTCTTTGTTGTGCTGTTTTCAGGAACAGATGCGGGTGCAGTGGTAAACTGTCTGCACATCCTCTCACGATCACTGGATGCCAGGTAACTCGACATTGAATCATATCTGACCTTCAGCGGAAAATAAAAATAGAAACTATTGCAGGTTATATATATTTTTTTCCACTATTCTTTTCTCTCCTTCTTCTCAAGGACTGTTATGAAATCCGGCCCTGAGATTGTTAAAGCTGGCCTGCGTCAGTTCTTTGAGAGTGCTGCGGATGACATTGAGAAGATGGTTGAGAATCTGAAACTGGGCAAAGTGTCCAGTCGAAACCAGGTCAGAGCAGCACTGCACAGCCCAGTTTTTTATCCTCATGTTTTTTCTGTGAGCTGATATCTACATTTGTGCATGTGTGTATGTTCCTGCAGGTTAAGGGTGTGGCCCAGAACATCAACTACACCACCACCGCCCTGCTGCCAGTCCTCACGTCACTGTTTGACCACATCGCCCAGCACCAGTTCGGAGATGACGTCATGTGTGAGTGAAATGCTTCTCTCTCTTCACCATTTGACTGTCATGGTTCGTGACTCAGTGACGTAATGCCTCTCTTCTGTACGTCCACAGTGGACGACTTGCAGATATCCTGCTATCGTTTGATGTGCAGTATTTACTCTTTGGGCACCGTGAAGACTCCACATGCAGAGAAGTGAGTAGCGGCCTCTGTGCATCCATGAAAGTCTAAAAATCAATTTGCATGTATCTCTTGATTCACAGAAAAAAAGCATGCTTTCAGAGATTGGTTGTGCATTGAGGTTTACGTGGTCTTATGCAGACATCACATGAGGTTTTTGTGGTGTTTTCCTGTGCAGACAGCGGCCAGCTCTCGGCGAGTGTCTGGCTCACTTAGCAGCTGCGATGCCGGTGGCCTTCCTCGAGCCGGCGCTGAATGAATTCAACGCATTTTCTGTGTACACCACCAAGACTCCCAGAGAGAGATCCAGTGGGTTTAACAAATTAGCCTTACATGTTTTATATATAATATAATCATATAAATGTACAGTTATTCTTCTTATTTAACCTGCAAACTCCCTCCTCTTCAGTTCTTGGTCTCCCCAACCAAGTGGAGGAGCTGTGCCCCGACATCCCAGAGCTGGAGGTCCTGATGAAGGAGATCCACGACCTGGCTGAGTCTGGGGCTCGCTACACGGAAATGCCCCACGTGATTGAGATCACCCTGCCCATGTTGTGTAACTACCTCCCGCGCTGGTGGGAGAGAGGCCTGGAGAACTTCCCCGAGCTGGAGGGTCAGATCTGCACCGCCGTCACCTCCGAGCACCTGAACCAGCTGCTGGGTAGCATCATGAAGATTGTGGTTAACAACCTGGGCATAGATGAGGCCTCTTGGATGAAGAGATTGGCAGGTCAGTGAGCAGAGGTTTTTAGCCAGAAGGTTTTCAGGTGATGGGAGATTCCTCTGTGATTTTGCCACCTCTGGTTGTATTTGCTGCAACCTTAAAGTCTCAGTAGGAGGCCATTTTTCTCCTCATTGATTGATTCAATATGCTTCAAATGTAAATTTAGCTTTTCATGCAAGCACATTTTCACATTTCGTACAACTGGAGAAAACCTGCTCGCTCTCACTGCGGCTCAGTGAGTTGACCCCTGCGTGCTCTTTGTCCAGTGTTCGCCCAGCCCATCG
>JBAJHX010000049.1:3557785-3571337 GCA_037176925.1 Amniataba percoides | reverse complement strand
AAAACCTGCTCGCTCTCACTGCGGCTCAGTGAGTTGACCCCTGCGTGCTCTTTGTCCAGTGTTCGCCCAGCCCATCGTCAGCAGGGCCAAACCCGAGATGCTCAAATCCCACTTCATCCCCACGATGGAGAAGCTGAAGAAGCGCTCTGGGAAAGTGGTGGCAGAGGAGGATCAGCTGCGCATGGAGGGCAAGACGGAGGTGGACAGCGAAAACGGGACCATCCGAGATGAGTTCGCTGTGCTGTGTCGCGACCTGTACGCCCTCTACCCTTTGCTCATCCGCTACGTGGACAACAACAGGTAGCCGAACGTACCTATGGCACCATTGCTGTTTAAATAGAGCTGAAATTGTTTTCCTGGGTGACTTCTAATGTTTTTGTCTGTAGGGCGAGGTGGTTGACCTGTCCAGATCCGGATGCAGAGGAACTGTTCAGGATGGTGGGAGAGGTCTTCATTTTCTGGTCCAAATCTCACGTGAGTCCTCTGTTGTGTGTCCTCATTTTGTGATTTCTTAACCCCAATCCTTCCCCATCTAACTTTTTTTTTCTTCATGTGTTATTCATTACAGAACTTTAAGAGGGAGGAGCAGAACTTCGTGGTGATGAACGAGATCAACAACATGTCCTTCCTGACCGCCGACAGTAAGAGCAAGATGAGCAAGGTGAGAGCGGACACGCAGACAAGTGGCCGAATAAAATGCAGGCTGCTGTTTTAGGTAGAAGTTTTATTCACTTGCTCCGTATATTGAGCTCAAACTAAACTCTAATAATTCATATTTCACTAACGCCGCCCATTCCAAGCCTGGAAAGATTTCAAAGGAAACTGCTCCCAGCTGTTGTGTCCTTTCTTTCCTTTAACTTGCTATGGATAAAAATGTCAGGTGAATGATTCTTCTATAATCATTTTTCTTATAAATGTTAGAGTCATAGGCCGTTACATAGCTGGAAAATATATGGCAGTTTTTAGTATTTAGGCAGTTCTGCAGTTTAGGAGTGTCGCTAACTGTGTTTTCTCCTTATATCCTGTGTCGGGGTTGGACGCTGGGCCACTAGGCCGGAGATGGAGAGGTTAGACTGTGTTTGTGCACGAGCGCTGTGCTGACCGCATGGCACCCTGAGTTTGGGGAGGCATTTCATCAAGCTCTCCCATGGACTACCGCATTTCTCACACACAGACCCCAACATTCACACACATACATACACATGAACTTACACTACAGTAGAGATTTGGTAACAACAATGTGGTAATAATGCTTATCCATGGGTGAAGTGATGCTGTATGATGTAGATTTAAGTGCTTCTGTGAGGGGAACATGTGTGATTGTACTTGAGTGACTGAGTGCGTTAGCAGTATGAGTGTGTGTGTGTTTATATGTGTGTGTGTATATGTGTGAATTGGGGTCTGGAGCGGCTTGATGAAAGCTCTTTGCTGTAGATCGTAGTGGCCTGAGAGGTTTCATGGCGCCCGGCTGAGCAGTGGTGCGTCTGATTTGGAGCGTGCACTCCTGCAGCCGAGCGCCATCACCCTATTTTTTTCTTTGATTAATAAACAGTTTGCCTCTAGACGGTCCCTGTTGGATTCAGGTGTGGAGCCCACGCTACTGTGATGTTGAAATGTTGTCGTTGACGCTTGGATTTCTTTCAGCTTTTGTGGTAAAGATTCCTGCGCTGGGGGAACTCTTCTCTTTTTCTATAACATCATTGGCTTTGTGTTCACTCCCTGTTTATACCAAAATAATATATGATAATAATAATGATAAAAAAAATCATGTCATACCATCTTTTTTTGTCACCGTTAGATTTGCTTGGTCCATCAGCAGCATTCGTGGCGAGCTTGTATCTGTCGGGGGAAAAACTGAAGCAAGCTCGACATCACTAGATAGCTGTCATCCTATTTACTAACTGGACTCGTCCATCCACGTCATTCATAATTCATTCACACCACTACATAGTTAAATCATTGAATATCTAATTGCTGTTTGACTGATGTTTTTTGTCGCTGTGGCTGTAAGATAAATGAGAAAACCTCCTCTCCTCGGCTATCAGATGGACATTACTGTAGTGATCTCTGTTACCTGATCGCCACAGCGCCTCTCTCTGCCCACATCCACACACACTGAGGGCAGAGGGGACGCTGTGAGGCCAGACAACAGTCTGTAATGAGCATTGGCAGCCTCGGGACGGGAGTGTGTGAGAAGAGCTCCAGGGCGGTGGAGCTGACCCCATAGACTTGTGCTATTCTGTGTGCTGTCCAGCCGACGGGATGTGCCCCGTCTGGCCGCCGCACTACTAACAGTGAGGCTGCATTGTGTGTAACGACTGTAGCTGACGCGGCAGTGAAGACTCCACCGGAGGTCGATGTTTGAAAGAAAATGTGGCTGTTTATCTGTCTGATTTCAGCTGATGAAACATATTTTCTCTTGTTGGTTGTTGATCCACTTTATAAGCATGCTGTGATATTAAATAAAGTGATACTCAGCAGGGGGTTCTTGCCCTTTAATTCTACCTTTTTCCTGTTATTTTAGTAGTATGTTAAGTAGTCCTACTTCATCTCTTTCTTTGTTAAATATTCCCCAAATCCTCCGATGTCACAAAAACAAAAACACATTTGGTGAGTGAGGCGTTAAAGTCGATGAGTCTGAAAGTTTCCTTCTCTCTTCAGTCTGGCGGCTCGGAGCAGGAGCGCACCAAGAAGAAGCGGCGGGGGGATCGGTACTCTGTGCAGACCTCCCTCATCGTAGCGGCTCTGAAGAAGCTGCTTCCCATCGGCCTCAACATGTGCTCTCCTGCCGACCAGGAGCTCATCAATCTTGCCAAGATTAGATACTCACTGGTACTTTGATGTGTTCGAAAACAACTTCCTATTTTGACAGATTTTTTCCATCTATACATTAATTGTGAGGCTCTGGTGCTTTAAATATCTTTATATATGTAAATATTTATTATGAAAGCATAGTTATGTTTTTGCAGATTTAGTGAATTCAGTGTCTTTTTTCTGCATTTTATACAGAGGCTGAAAAACATGTCAGTATACTGTTCTTTGCAAAACTGTAGAATAATTTTGTTTATTTTTGGTGATCAATAAATGATCAATGTCTTCTGAATCGTGCAACCCTTGAATAGATTTACACGCCACCCGTTTCAAAACTGTTTCTCTACTAATGAAGAACAACTCCCTTTGCAGAAAGACACGGATGAAGAGGTGAGGGAGTTCTTGCACAACAATCTGCATCTGCAAGGCAAGGTGGGTGGACTTTTTAATCTTTTTATATATTAAATAGGAAAACAAATTTCCTTGTAAATATCTTTACATGCATTTTCCAAATGCCACTCGGTTTCAGGTGGAGGACCCGGCTATGCGCTGGCAGATGTCTCTTTATAAGGAGATGGCTGGAAAGGCTGAAGATGCCGAGGACCCTGAGAAGGTGGTGAAAAGGGTGCAAGAGGTGTCTGCTGTCCTTTACCACATTGAGGTGGTGAGTATAGACACAAGCGACACACACGAGTGTGTACAAAGTGCGGGCATTATCTTGTTGTCATATTGTCAGGAAGCATATGTTCAGAAGATTTTTTTCTTCTTTGCTTTAGACTGAGCATCCCTTCAAGTCCAAGAAAATGGTGTGGCACAAGCTGCTGTCCAAACAGCGGCGCAGGGCTGTGGTGGCCTGTTTCAGGATGACGCCCCTGTACAACATCCCCACGTAATGACTCCCTTCACGCTCAATAAAAGACAGTCGATGAAGAAATCAGGAGGCTTTACATGAGCCATAACAAAGTTAAGTCTCCGTAACATCTCCTCTCACAGGCACAGAGCCACCAACATGTTCCTGGACGCCTACAAGCGCAACTGGCTGGAGACCGAGGGTTACTCATTTGAAGACAAGATGATCGACGACTTATCAGTGAGTCACCTTCTTCTTAATTCACACATCATTAACCACATCTTGTCCAGTATTTGCAAAGTGCATGTTATCTCCGATGATTCAATTAGAAAGCCCTGGAGGAAGAGGAGGAAGAGGAAGAGGAGACAGAGACGAAGCCCGACCCCCTTCATCAGCTGATTCTTCATTTCAGTCGCACAGCTCTCACAGAAAAGACGTAAGAGCGCCTCGCCTTCCTCTGCGACTCACCTCTGTGACTTCTGCCTCAGAGAAACCCTCATTCCTGTCATGTGTTGTCTCGTTACAGTAAACTTGACGTTGACCATCTCTATATGTCTTATGCTGATATTATGGCAAAGGTAAGACAGTCGGCGTGTTTAGTGCATGATAATGGATAGAAATATCAAATTAAGACATTGAAATTGCAAAAAGTGTGTGGTCAAGTTGAGAAATGTCACAATAGATTCCATCTTTTACACTAACAACTCTCAGAAAAACATTTTATTCAACCAAAATAGAAGCTATTTATCTTTGCATGAGGCATGAAAATGATAATGACAATTTCAAGAAGTCGTCACAAATCTGGCTGTCTCTTACTCTAACTTTCTCCATCTCCAGAGCTGTCACATTGGTGAGGAGGACGAAGGGGGAGAGCAGGAGGGGGAGGAGCCATCCTTTGAGGTGCGACAGACAGAGATGGTATGGGGGGACCAGGGGATGGGGCACAGGGGAGTCAGCGGAGAAGCAACTCTCCACGCACTGAGTGACCACACCAGGACACCACACTCGGCACACCCCCCCACCACAACATTCCTCTTTTTTTTCTCTTCCAGTCTTTTCTCTCGTGCACTCACACCACTTGTCTATTTCCTGCTATGGTGGACTGACCTGTGCATGCCTTTGCTGGACTCTGGCCACCAGTCGGATCAATGTTGCGGACTCAATTTGTTGGATTTCCTAAATTGCATGACCTGAGTGCAGAGAGATGGTGCAGCTAAAGACAACAAAATAGAGCTCAGGTTGAAACAAACCACTGAGCCTTTGCCACACGTTTCATTTCAGAATCACAATTTCCAAGCCTGATGTGCTTCTGAAGTTTTAGAGGTTGACTGACTGACTGACTTGAGTTTACCACAGATTATTGAGTTTACTGCAGAATATCATCAAATACTTGTCAAAATAAGAATTAAGAATTAAGATCTTTTTATTGATCCCACAGTGGGGAAATTTCACTATTACAGTAGCTCAAAAACACACAGTAAAGAAAAAGACATTAAATAATAGACAAAATAGCACATAAAGACACAAAAAAGAGACCAGTATGTACAATAAATAGTAAAACAACAGAAAAGAAAGAAACAGTATTTATATACACACAGCCTCACCCAGTTTGATGTGCAGTGGTGAGGTGTTATTGTACAGGTGAATAAAATTAAAATTGATAAGTACAACACTTATAGATTTACATGCAACCTGTTTTAAACAGTTCAAAGTCAATGCAAGGTCCTATTTCTGTACTAAAGAAGTAATATAAAGTATTGATACTAAAGCCCCACAGGAAATATGAAAAATGAATCTGATCATTTAGAGATTTTTGAGATTAATGAGATTTGTTGTATGTTTTCAAAAATGATAAATATTTAAAATGATAACGTGATAAACATTTTTGTCACTTCTTTGGCCAGAATGATGCTGTGAATACATCTAGTAAGATTCAGACAGGCAGTTTTTTAGTGGTGCAAATGATAAAATAAATAAAAAATCCTTAGTAAATCAGTGCTTTAGTATGACTGCTAATTTAAAGTAACATCTCAATGATTTGTTTTGCATCACACGGCAGGTTTGGACACTGTGATGTTAAAACTATAAAGATTCACGACTTTTCTTGGAGAGCAGCATCACACCCTTTTGCACAGCAAGAATCTCTTCAATTGATTCAACGCTGATTCTTATTTAAAGTCATTTTCATCAACTGAACTTTTAACATTACTGTGCCTGTGATGAGCTCAGAAATGTGATGTTGCCCTCCAAGACTTGCCAACAGTAGAACTAGTTTCCGATCGCTGATCTTGTGTATCTGCTGTCAGTCTCTCCCAGACTCGCACCACCCTTTCCTGACTTACATCCTCCTGTACTCACCTGCTAATTGGGCTGTTTCACCATTCACAGACTCACCCGATAACTCTAGTTTGAAACCTAACAACTGACAAATAACCGATTTTGTTTGTCTTTACTTAAAATTGGACACCGTTAACAAGTCCCGCTCTCTGTGCTCACCGAGGATTACAGTAAAAGCCTGCACAGTCAGCCGTACACACACCGTCCTACGCTCAAACACACACTCATGCAAGCAAACAACGCAAGACACACATCCAGACACACACACACTCATTTACTCACCCCATAAAGACTGTCTTTTTACTGAGACACATTATTTGCTAACATGAGCAGAACATCTGTAACAGAAGAAAAGGTCCATAATTTCTTCAGGCTTACGAGGGAGGGGGGCGGAGGGAAGGGTAGATTCAGTGGTGGGTGCTTTGGGTGGGGCTTTTTGCATGGTGTGCACTGGGTGGGTCAAATCTAACCTCTTTTGTCAACAGGATGTTTGTTCATAGCGACTATCACAGCAGCCTGTATCCTTTGTGACAAAGGCAGTAATATCCTGCACTATAACAACATATGAAGCATGAAATAGTGTTACACAGTACAGTGTAGTGTTGTACAGTATAATTGTTTTGAACATTTCAAAACTTTATGCAACAGGTCTCCAAATTATGCGTGTTATATTAACATATTACCAGTAATGACAATGTGATTTAATTTAGCTCAGGTAGTTTAAACTGAAATATTACTGGATTATCTTAAATACTGTCCATCCTGTAGTTAGATGCTAGTAGAAAGCTTCTTATGCTGCATTAAGTAAGTCCAATATTATCATTGTATAGTAAGCACTTTTTATAACTTCACAAGAGTCCAGTACTAAATAACTAAATCATACTCGTGTGTAGTTTCAGTATAGATTTGCAGTCATATAGTGTCCCATGGTTGAACACTGCTGCAGGTCGTTTTACTCATGCATGCTGTATTACTCAGACTACCGCTGTTGCTTCCTCGTACGAATGTGTGAAGTGTGTGTTACGCTCTGGAAAGAAGTGTGTGCCGCCATCGAATGTTTGCTGCCTCTAGACGATGTCAAGAGCTGGAATAACGGTTTCCATCACTAATACACATTGTGTTTCAACGGAAGAGAATGTGTGTGTGTGTGTGTGAGTGTGTATGTTTATGTGTGTTCCTATCCCCACTTCTGCCTTTTTTTTGTTTTAACCCCAAAGAAATAAGAATCAAAGTGCAGAAATTAAATTAAATGCATAAAAATGAGACATTATATTTTTAGTCATTGCAGCCATTTCTTCATGAACATCCAGTCTGTGTTGCCTAAAGATGCCATAACAACATATCCTGAACAAAATGAAAATACTTACCATCATGAGTAGAAATGTGTTTGCGCTCACTGGTCATAATTAGGACAGAAGTGTGGGGATGTGTGTGTGTTTGTGTGTGAGTGAGTGCGGGGGGCAGTGCAGTCCTGGTTGGCAGGGTTACAGCTGTGTCCCTCCTGCTGTTTTTCTCCACAGGAAAAGGAGATGGAGAAACAAAGGCTTCTGTACCAGCAGTCCCGTCTACACAACCGCGGGGCTGCGGAGATGGTGCTGCAGATGATCAGCGCCTGTAAAGGTAGCTGCTGCACCCAGGAGGCACTCAAACACATGCACACTCATGTTTCTGTCTCTTACTGACTGTGTTACACACATAATTTACATGCTTAAACAACAACAAATGATGTTGCTTTGAAGAAAAGAAAAAGCTAAAACAAAAAAGCAGCATTATTTTTGGGTGGATAAATGTTGTAATGTTGTAAACTGGTTCAGTTTCAAAATGCCAGCACAGACCAATAAGACACAGTTTTATGAAAACTCAGTAATACTTGTGAACTGTTGCTGCGACCACTGATGGATCTGCTTGTTCCAGGTGAACCGGGAGCCATGGTTTCTTCCACACTCAAACTGGGAATCTCCATCCTCAATGGAGGCAACAGTGATGTGCAGCAGGTAAATGGACCCCGTGAGAGTTTTGCACATGTTTAACACAACTGGTAAGGCTGCATTTTAGTGTTCTGCACATTTCATGGTAAGTGGGTGATAATTACCAAATAACATATTTTTAATTTCTCTGAAATTTCCCCCAAAATTGCCCCTTTATTACTGAAAATGTATCTAAATTACCCCAATGTTATTTAATAATTAGATTCTGCAATTTCCCAACAAGAAGGCAATAAATAGCTGATCACTTCTTTTATAGATTAGTTATATGAATTTAACACTTTACTCTGATGTTTTCTAGTAAATACCCTACATGATAAATGAATGAATGAATGAATGAATGCACTTTATTTATATATACAGGTAACAATGTACTTAGAAAGTTACTTACCATGACATTTGCGAATCCCTAAAATTAAGTGTTACCTTATATTTCTGTTAGAAATGTTCTATTTTTTAGTATAACAACAAAACCACTCATCATTTTGATTTTTTGCAGGAGATTTCTGTTGTTAAAAAAACTTTTTTCCGTCTCTTTGTCTGTGTGCAGAGGATGCTGGACTATCTGAAGGATAAAAAGGATGTGGGATTCTTCCTTAGCGTTCAGGCTCTCATGCAGACCTGCAGGTCCCTGATGATTTCACATGTCACATTTTTACTGTTAATCTTTCTCATAGTTGAGTGTTGACGTTGTGTGCTCTGAATGTTGTTTTGAAAAGAGCTGATGGGAGGTTCAGTTTGTTTGACTAACTGAGGATTTGATGTCGACAGCGTGTTGGACCTGAATGCTTTTGAGAGACAGAACAAAGCAGAAGGACTGGGGATGGTTTCAGAGGAAGGCACCAGTGAGTACGGTCCACAGCTTCCTACTGTCACAGAGTACCTGAACGCACCACCGCACAGACTTCCACCCTCACACACAAACACACACTGCCACGTCTTTGTTCTCCTTCATTTTGCATTGTGATGGTATATGACATCTCTCTTGTTCCAGCGTGCAGTCTGTTTCTTGTTTTCTGCATTTGTGTGTGTTTCTGAGTCGATGGTTTGCAGGTATGTGGTTCATGCGAGTGTGTTGAGAGCGTCAGAGCCACGACGCCCTCGTTGTTAGTCGCATTTTGACTGCTGATGATCTGTTTTTATCATCCACTGACAGCCATGAGATTTCTGGACTCACTGCGTCTCTCTTTGTCCTCTCTCCCACATCTCGTTCACTCTGCCCGTTTCAACCCTTTACCCCCCCTCATACCCACGTCCCCCCATCCCCCGCTCGTCAATTTGCTGCTCTCACGGTTCTCAGATAAGAAGCTAGAACGTGGTAAATGAAACTTTGCTCTCGTATATTTCCTCTCTCTTTCCCTCCTCCCTGTCCTCTCTGTCTCTTCCCAATCACCTGACTAGTCTTTTCCTTGCTGTGAACTTTAATATGCATTTCATTTCGCACTCAAGGAAGAAGTGAAATAAAACTTTATTCACTTCTACAGCTCCAGTGATGGTATATTTGCCTTTGTTAATTCTACTGAAGTGATTGTAAAGTTTCATTTTCATCCTTGAGTGTTTCTATCACAGATCTACTGTAACTCTGACACTCAGTCTTGTGACTGATCATTGGGAAGGAAAGGCAGTAACCCAGTTCCTCCTCTCCCACTTCTCAAGTAGATCATAGTGAACTACACTGGCCCTGTGTCCTAGAAACTCTGAAATGATTTGCAGCAGCAGTAGGGACTCTCTCAGCCCTGCGTATCTCCTACTCGCATCATTCAAATGTAATTGGTTTGCCCTTTATGCTGTAATATGTCTTTGCATTGTCATGGCATTTTAATGTTGAATATCAGGTCACAACATTTATCATTTTAATATTTGTGATCTTGTTGTTGGAAAAACTCGATGCAATGCAAATGCAATGCATTAAAGTAAAAAATGCTGCTGATGCTGCGTAGAATTTAGTCACCGAAGATATTAAGGGCTTGTTTCTCAGTCCTCATTTTCAAGTGTGCAAAGCATGACTCAAACTGGAAAATAGTCAAGATAAGAGAGAAAAACAAAGACTGAAATCCTGCACAGAACTGTAATTTTTTGCCTGTAATTAAAGTTGGCTCTGCTGTACATGATCCCGCCCGTTTGCCTGCTACAGGTGCTGAATTTTTCATCAGTATCAGTCACTGTGATGGTCACCAGGGCACTGTCCCCATGTTTGCTGTTATCTGAAACCTCCACAGTTTGCTCTGGTTTATGCGCCGTCACGGTTAAATCTCAGCATGCGTGTGCATTTTTGACAAAGACGCACTTTTTTTGAGTTTCTGATGGCATGCTGAAACTGTAGTGTGTAATGGATGGGATTAAATTAAATGTAATGACGTGCAATATCTAAATCTAAACACATTCAGAGAAAATAAACTTCCCACATATTGTACAAGCATTAGATATACATTAGTATCAACTGATTTTTTTCCCAACATCCATTGTTAAACCTTGTTGGAGTTTGCAGAGTTCGGTAGATCTGTCCTGCATGACGGCGTGCCTCCATGTTTTCTCTGTTTCTGTGTTCACTGTTTCCTCAGATGTATTCATATGTATGTTGTATATTTATGTTGTTCTCTGGTTTCCCGTCTCCATTTATCTGTGTTTTCCATGTCCATTTAAATGTGATGTGACGACTGTTTGATCCTCTGCGTTTAAGTTTTGTTGAAAAGATGTTTTCTGTAAAAATCTGGAAAGTTTTGGGGCGGGAGCAGAAAAAAATGGAGTCAGTGTGAAAGTTTCGGCCTCTTGTTCCTGCTGACAAGTCGACGGGACTCCGAGGTCTTTGTGGTTTTCACTAACATGTTGTAATGACAGCAGGGCTGTGATATGAGGTGATGGTACTTACAGTTTAATGGTTTTGCAGTGCACATGTGTGCTCACGCTTACTTACAGTCAAATTCATCACACACACTCACACACTGTTGTAGATGAGATTTTATCAATTATATTTAATTACTAAGTCTGGTGCTGTTCTGGAGCGTTTTGCAGTGTTTAGTGTAGATGTATATTGTTAAGTTGATTGTGTTGATGCTAATCCCTTGTGCTTATTTTCATTTCCACTGTGTAACAGTAACACAGTTCACATAAATTCTGTACTGCCTCTGTTGAAACTCTGCACAGATTTAATTCACATTTCTTGTGTTTCTCTCGCCAGATGAGAAAGTGATGGCGGACGATGAATTTACGTGTGATCTCTTCCGCTTCCTCCAGCTTCTTTGTGAGGGCCATAATAATGGTGAGTACTTCTTTACAGTGTGCTGATGGAGACAGTTGTTGCATTACTGACTTCCTGTTTGGATGATGTCATTGATCCCAGCTAAGATTTGAGTAGTCTTAATGAAATTATGTTGTTTCGGCTGTTAAAAACTAAAGTGCATCTTGTTTCTGATGTCTACTCTCAGATTTCCAAAACTATTTGAGAACTCAGACGGGCAGCACCACCACCATCAACGTCATCATCTGCACTGTGGACTACCTGCTTCGACTGCAGGTCACTCTGATATACTGATGCTACACTGTGCTTCTCTGATCTTAGTCCCATTATCTCCAAACTGTAGCTTCTATCTGAATTCAAAACCCCTCGTAGGTCGACTGCTGTTGACAGATATCTTCACAGCATGAAGCATGTTAGATTTTGTTAGCTGGTTTTTAATAAGATTTTGGAAGTTTAGTTCAGAAAATATACTGTTTTTAATGTAGTTCTTCTTCACTTCTAGTATATTTATGCCAAACTAAAGCAAATGAAGATGTGTCAATCATACATTCTGTGAGATTTTGTGAAAGGGGTATAGATATAGACTTCATATATTCTAAAAATATGTAAAATGATTTTTTTATTTGGTCTAAATCAATCATAATATAGACTTCAAAAGTGACATAATGTTTTCTTCCTCCTTCAGGAGTCAATCAGTGACTTTTACTGGTACTACTCAGGAAAAGACATCATCGATGAGCCTGGTAAGAGGAACTTCTCCAAAGCAATGACTGTGGCCAAACAGGTCTTCAACAGCTTGACTGAGTACATCCAGGTAAGAAAAGAAATGTTGAAAAAACGTTTTTAAGAGTCTCCACAGATCACGCTGGGTTCACGTCCAGGTAACGATGATCTCCACGTTGTTGGTGGGTTGAATCTGTAGGGAGTTAATCTGAACACCGTATACATGTATTACACCTTTCCAGGTTAGCAGATTGGTCTTTTGATATTGGGAAAGAAAAGGGCAAATCAAGTTTTTTCTTCAAAATAAAATGAATAAAACCTAAATTTCAATGTTTGCGAACAAAAATTGAGCCAACAAACCAAAATAAGACACGATAGTCACTGAGATGAATTGAGAATATTTCTGAATATTGATTTTTGTTTACACTTTTGTTTGCACTTTTTCTTGATAACGGCGGGAAATGACTTACGTTTTTCACTTTGTTTTTCTGTGTCCGTCAGGGTCCCTGTACTGGTAACCAGCAGTCTCTGGCCCACAGCAGGTTGTGGGATGCTGTTGTGGGCTTTTTGCACGTCTTTGCTCACATGATGATGAAACTTGCTCAGGTAAGAAACATACCAATAGATAAACTTGAATTTTTCCAACCATCCTTTTTATTTTCCTGCATATTTCATGGGTATTTCAGGGAAAATGTCTGTACAGATCCAGAGAATTTGGCATTTTTAATGATCCAATAATATGTTTGTTATATTACAGTTGAACAAAAGATGAATCAAAGCAATCTGGAAATATCAATGTATACATTTCCATTCAGTATATTTGAATTCATCTGTCCCCTTTGAGTATGCTAATTCTCTGAACTGTCTCTCTCATGGTTCCTGCAGAGTAAAGTATGTATTTATTTGATTATTCTTTTGTTTAATGAATTGGTTTTTATAAATCATAACTTCCTTCCCCCCCTTTTTTCACTGTCAGATTGTTTCTGCCTCTTTACTGAATTTTATGAGAGATAACTAAAGGAATACTGAAGGTAACAGTGTACTTTGTCAAAATGTGACAAAACATTAAGCACTTATTTAGAATATGATAGAATTTCATACATTATATAAAGTAAAAATAATAATAATAATGAGTAAAAATCCTCTATAGGTACTTTTGATCCTGTGGGTTTGAACTTCAGCTGGATGGACTGACTGGATTTATCTTCTGCTATAATACAACTATATTGGTATAAAACTTTAATAAAAGATATAATAATATGATATAAACTTTGCTTGTCTACCACTTGAATTCAAGTTAAGATGGCGGAAACAATCTGAGGAAAAACAGATACCTTTTCTTTCTCTTGAATTTCCTTCCTGATTCTGTATAATATAGTTAATCCACTTTACCTAATTTCAGTATAAATTCATTTCATTGTACTGACCAGTGCTTTCTCTTTGATTGTGCTTTAAACGAATGTGTGTTTGCTTTGAATAATGTGTCTGCAGTCTGTAACTTGTTTGACCTAACCGGGAGCTGCAGTGATTGCTAATTTTGTGTGATTGATTGCAACTGATGCTGCTGTTTAATTTTTGTATTTTATATCTGGAGTAGCTTTCAAATTT
>JBAJHX010000049.1:3538060-3554389 GCA_037176925.1 Amniataba percoides | reverse complement strand
CACACACACACACACACACGTGTGCACACACACAGTATCAGTAATCCTGTAAAATGAGGATTTCATTGTCAGGAAATGTTGAGTGTTTAGAGTCTGACTCTCATATGATTTTACAGAATTTGTCTGTATAAAAATCAGAAAAATTACTGGCCATAGTAATAGATTTTTTTGTGTACTCGACTTTATAGAAATTTGGCTTCATTTCACACAAATGATACACCCAAAAGACTAACTCTGTGTCCGACCTTTCCAGGTGTCTGATAGTCCTCCAGGCGAGGAGGAGTTTGAGGGCTCGGGTCTGTTCGAAGGCTCCGGCCTGTTTGAAGGCTCCGGCGCTGAGGAGGACGGGTCCGGGTTAGACGACGGAGGTGGAGAAGATGATGACGAAGAAGGTCCCCTGTACTACTTCTTGGAAGAGAGCACAGGCTACATGGAGCCGGCCATGGCTTTCCTGGGTATCGTCCACACCATCATCTCCTTCCTCTGCATCATCGGCTACAACTGCCTCAAGGTGTGTGACCTTTTCTGCGCTCCACAAAAATCCCCTAATGTTTTTGTGTCTGCCAGTAGGTGTGATGGAGTTTGTCTTTTCCTCCGTACTCCTCTTCAGGTCCCTCTGGTTATCTTCAAGAGAGAGAAGGAGCTGGCCAGAAAGCTGGAGTTTGATGGTCTCTATGTCACTGAGCAGCCTGAGGACGACGACATCAAAGGCCAGTGGGACAGACTGGTGCTCAACACCCCGTAAGATCCCAGTTACATTATCAGATAGATCAAATGGATTTAAACACACTATGCTGACTCACTGCAGCTTAAACCAGGCCCACACCTGAGCTGAGTCCAGAATGACCTATGACCTATGAAGGATCTGCTTAATGAGGCCACTGTTGACAGAAACTAATTAAACAAGGGTTTCCCAGGTTTTAACAAACCTCCAGAAATACAAAGAAATACCCTCCAGAACCAAGAAGGGTCTGGTGTTTTTTTTATCAAGTTTTATTTTTCATCAAGTGTATCAGAGTTTTGTGTATGTGATAAAATGACAGTCTTCACTATATTGCAGTTTAATATTGTGAAATAATATTAATATTGTGAAATGGTGAGTATTAATTTGTAATAAACTGTATGTGTTTTAGGAACCTGAAACAGGAGTATTCATGTGAAAATCGGCCTGAATCTGATTGAACTCCTCTTAAACAAAGTTGAGTTTACACTCAATGACATTTTTATGATCTTTGTTTTTCAATGCAGGACTTTCCCCAACAATTACTGGGACAAGTTTGTGAAAAGAAAGGTGAGTTTTTCAGACAGCTTAAATAAAAAAATCAGCGAAATATCAACAATTGTGCGCAGTAAAATTACATGTGTGTGTCACATCCAGGTGCTGGATAAATACGGTGACATTTACGGCAGAGAGAGGATCGCAGAGCTGCTCGGGATGGACTTGGCTTCTCTGGACGTCAGTGCCATGACGCACGAGAAGAAGCCCGAACCAGACACCTCCATGTTCAGCTGGTATGTGCCGTTCTGTACAAACTTTACATAAACCAAACAGTTTTAAAGTCCATAACAACCAACAAAGAGTCTTTCTCTCTGCAGGATAACATCTATTGACGTCAAGTACCAGATCTGGAAGTTTGGTGTTGTTTTCACTGACAATGTGAGTTCAGGAAACACTTGGTATACTTGATATAATTAGAGGATCTGTGTTCAATACGGTGACACTGACAGCCATCTTTTTTTTCCTTTAGACCTTCCTCTACCTGGTGTGGTACATGTTCATGTCTCTGCTTGGACACTACAACAACTTCTTCTTTGCCGCTCATCTTCTGGACATCGCCATGGGTGTGAAAACCCTGCGCACCATTCTGTCCTCCGTCACTCACAACGGCAAACAGGTCTGCACACTTCCACTGTGGGTGATGCTTCACGAGGCTTCTGCACCACCTGGTTTCTCTTTAGGTGCCGTGAACTGACCTTGTGCCAACCATCTGCTCTTTGCAGCTCATGATGACGGTGGGTTTGCTGGCCGTGGTGGTGTACCTCTACACAGTGGTGGCCTTCAACTTCTTCCGCAAGTTCTACAACAAGAGTGAGGATGAGGATGAACCGGACATGAAGTGTGACGACATGATGACTGTGAGTGCAGAGTAGAGAAATGCTTATATGACGTACAGTGGTTTGTATAAAGTCAACTTTGGTTGATTTTTTTTGTTTTGCGGTATGAAACCTAATTTTCTAAGCTGATTTCTTTCCTCGCTCCCTCCTGCAGTGTTACCTGTTCCACATGTATGTTGGCGTGCGTGCTGGCGGTGGCATAGGTGATGAAATTGAGGACCCAGCTGGGGATGAATACGAGCTCTACCGAGTGGTCTTTGACATTACCTTCTTCTTCTTTGTCATTGTCATCCTGCTGGCTATCATCCAGGGTATGTTTTCAGAAGCTGTCATCTCAAACCAAAGTGATCTATGTTGTTTGAATGTTTTTTTTTATGTCCACCACACTCCTATAGTATCAACTTTACTGTAAATAAAAAGTCAAAAGTGAGATTTAGGCAGGTTGGCTCCCTCTTGTGGTCGTACACAAAAAGACACTGAGGCGGAGACCAATTCACGAAGTGAACTAGTTAAAGACTGCAATCAAACAAAAGTGTACACCACCTTACCTATTTGAAAGTGCATAATTTTGAATTCATTTTCATTGTGCTATAGAGGGCTAAAAAACATATTTGTGAAATGTGGAAGAACACAGAGAGTTTGTTTCTAGTATGAAATGAAGAGGGGAAAGAGTCCCGGGTGAACAGAAAGAAACTTTGAGAAGAAAAATAAGGAATGAAATAAATAGAGAAAGATGTTTTAGTTTTTAGTGGTCAGGAAAATAGATCCTGTGACTAGTTTGTGGTTTTGGATTTTTAGACCTCCCAGAACAATCTGCACAACAACAAACACTTTCACCTCGTGAAACAAACAGTAACTTTGATGAAAGGAGGTCTGATGTTCAGACTAGTAAGAAACACTGTCTGTCTGTCAGGTTTGATCATTGATGCCTTTGGAGAGCTGAGAGACCAGCAGGAGCAGGTCAGAGAGGACATGGAGGTAAGATAATGAGTTTCAGAGGGATTTAACTGCTCACTTTACCAAATCCACCTTCAGCTCTCCTTCAGTTACAAAACCAGACAGTGTTTTCATTTAAAATGGTCCTTTCTCTCTCTAGACAAAGTGCTTCATCTGTGGAATAGGAAGCGACTACTTTGACACAACGCCGCATGGATTCGAGACGCACACCTTAGAGGAGCATAACTTAGCCAACTACATGTAAGTTATCATTCAGAGTTCAGATTTGTCTGTCAACACTCTTTAGATGTAGTTTGTGTTCATCTGTTTTTGAACATTTTAGGTATAGGCTTTACATTTTTTAAAAATGATAGCACATAGCATCATTAAATTATAATAAAGACATAATATTCAATTTCTAAAAAGATTATTTGACTGTCTTGTCCTTGTTAATTTGAATGAATTAAATTAAATCTTTCTCAGTAGTTTTCACCTTTTTTCCTGTTTTCTCTCTTAGGTTCTTCCTGATGTATCTCATCAATAAAGATGAAACAGAACACACAGGACAGGTCAGTAAATGTGCATGCATGTAACATATAAAGAAGATGCATAAATAAAGGTGCAGCCCTCATTTGTTGCTTCATAAACGTCTCAAACTGTTTCAGGAGTCGTATGTGTGGAAGATGTACCAGGAGAGATGCTGGGACTTCTTCCCGGCTGGAGACTGCTTCAGGAAGCAGTATGAGGATCAGCTCGGATAACATCCCGCATCGCTAATGTGCATCTGAAGAAGTAAGAGAAGAGAGGAGGGGAGGGAAATTCGTAGAAGGAGAGAGAGGGGAAAGATTAGAAATTTTGAAATCAAACACGTCTATGTCTTAGTTTTGTCCTTTGTGTGCACATTTCTCTCCTCTGTTGAAGCTATGCACACTTTGACTGCACTTCTGTACCACCTGTAGGAGAAAGTTGATGGAATAAATTTGGGAAGAATATCAGAGAGGCATCAAAAGACACAAGAAGCCAGGGGCCTTTTTATTCCGCTATGAATACACTACATGGCCTTTTTTGTGTAAAATATACATGGATTGCCTTTATACACAACGGGCTCTTTCAGTCGCTACTGCTGTAAACGTTATAGTGCCTATAGCAATGTCACTGCTTTAGCAAACAGATTAGATTTTTAGCTTTCACACTTTTATTTGAGATTAGAGTGGATATGTTTTATTTAAATTCTTTTTAAGGTCGGAGTTTTTTTGTATGTGGCTGCTGCCATGTGATATTTTCATTTCTGATTTCTGATGTTTCAATGAGAGAGCATTTTGACAGGAAATGGTTCAGCAGCTCACGGTCATAGATCAGCTCCGAGATCTTTGAGGATGCATTTTAGGCCCCCGGTCACTCCTTTTCTTCCTCTCCCAAGACTGAAAAACTCGTCTTCACACAAGCTTTCATGAATGGAAACCCTTGTTGGACTGCCTTGCCAAGATTATAAACGGAGTATCATCTGCGTACGTGGCATATATCAGTGTCAATCAGCTGTATAGACAAACCCAGTTTGCACTCTGAAGTCTTACAACGCGTCCCTGAATGTATGTGGTCCCCTATCTCCACTGGTGTCTCTGTGCCATATAAGATAGTGATGATGTACACACATACAATATAGGAGGATGCCAAGGTTATTTATTTATTGTTTATATGCAGATCAAATCTTCTGAAGACGACCGTTTTAGCCCGTCTGTATTTCTGGCCAACCAGTCTGTTGACACTTTATGCACAAATAAGTTTTTGTCAGTGCATTAAAATAAGTAATGAATGTATTTAATGTATACATTTTGGCCAAAGTGTCATCTGTATAACTGAGTCATGTCTAGGCTGCTTAGAGGCCTTTTGATGAAAAGACATATTTTACATAAATCATAGATACATATATTTATTTTTCTTTAGGGCTTTGAAGAATTTAAACGATCATGCTACCTTGTTGGACATGAACATGTCATGTGTCCTGTTTGTGAAATCCACAACGGTGAAGAGAATTAATCTCGCACTGAAGTAAATGCCTGGTTTGCAGTCAGAAGAGCAAATTAGCTTTTGTTTTTGCTAGTTAGGTTTTTATGATAGATATTTTTAGGAATCCAGCATATCAGTTATTTTTCTCAATCAAGAAAGTCATGTGTGATGCATGTGTGATCCCTGACAGTTCTGTCTCACTATACCTCTTACAGATCACATTCAAACTCACAAACTCTCCATCTTGTATTTAATGTTATGACTCACTTTATCAGAGGCAGAGCAGTATTTTGTTTGCTGACGACTCTGAAGTGTGTATTTGCCGCTGTGGCCCTCACAGAGGCAGCTGATGTTATGGAGCTGAATGTAGATCACTACTTTCCACCTGACTGAGTGTCCTCTGACTGAAGCCTGTGTTTCAATACAGAATAAACAGATTATTTTAAGGAGAACTGGAACATGTGTCCTTATTTACATATAAGCTTCTGCATATGTGTGTGTATATACACGTCTTGTTGTCAAGAGCTTTTGAATGTTTTTTTTGCAGGAATGAATTTATTGACTGTACTTACACGAGGCTGTGAAAACATACTTTCACCGAGAATGATCAGGATCTTTTCTTCATTATTCTTTCTGACCTTTTATCTGCATTTTCAATTAATCATATTTATAGATATATAGTTAAATGTATTGTGTTACATTACATTTAACTGCATAATAGCTTTTTTAAAAGAGAAAAAAACATGTTCTGCTATGAAATAATTCCACTAATAAACCTGACATTATAATATCTTCAGTTGATTGCTGAGGCATTTACAACCTTTGTACTTTGCAGGGGTGTGCAAACTGTGTCATTCATCTGGAAATGACATTAAGATATGAATTATTACTGTAGTTTATTGGATTAAATATTCCCTCTCAGGCATCTATGTCACAGTTACATCGTGACTTTGGCAGAACTTTATCTTAATCAAATATCAAGCGTACATTGCCATGTTTTAAACTTTCCAGGAAACACCCATGCATTACTACGACAGCCTTTGTTCCCTGAAAGATTGTGTCTGTGTGCATGTATGTGTGCATATGAACAGTTTGCATGTTTACTCAGGAAATCTTTTGTTGGAACAACCTACTGTGTTTAATGCATTTCTGTTTGCTTTAGGTAGACAAGCCCAGTTGGGTTTTTTATGAATTATACAAAACCCCCAAATATAACTCATTTAATCTCTGAAATGTTTCTTGTTTAATGGTGGAAAATGCGACAATTGGATTTCTGTGTTCAGCACCATTAAACCATATTGTTTTCCAGCTTTTCCAAAGTTGTATAATGCTTATAATGTTTTTTTTTTAAGTTTTTAGTTACAAAGCCATAATAATTCTGTGAAATTATCAGAAAAGTAACTAGTAAATAAATTTAAATAATTTTACTCATATTCTGTACATAGCTATACGTTCGTGATAATTGCACGTGAGTGTTTTTTATCTCATGTTTTTTATACTTCCACTCCACTAGTATTCAGAGGGTAATATTGTATTTTTTATTCCACTTTGGTCCACAGATTGAGATTTTATATACACATCCAACTATATTTAATGTAGTTCATGACCCAGCAGTAATGACAGTAACACGCAACAGTAAAATTACCTTTTTGTCATTATCTGTACATTTGGCAAGTATTAGAAAAATATCCTTGATCATTTCTATTATATTTTGCTAGTAAAATGTACTTTTTCCAAAGTGACATTTTCAGTGCATGACTTATATAATTATTTGTCGTGTATTTGTAATGTGCAATATTGCTATTTCTGGCACAGTTAATACATCTAACTTATTAACTTATTATCAAACTTGTGAGTTGTGCACGCCTCACTGCAGTTTCTAGACTTGCACATGCTTAAAACAGCATACATTTTTACTTTATTTACCTTTACATTAGTTCTTGTGTCTGTATATGTTTTTGCACTATTCTTCATGTTGTATCACAGGTCTGTCTATCTATCAATCTATTATCTATTATATGTATCTATATAGTACTTCCTTCTCCTGCCTCAATAGTTGATGCAATTTCTCATTTTTCTCATCACCCACACATACACACAAGCTCACACACAGTCTTTTGTTGTATGTGCCGCTCCTCTGCTGGGTCAAAGGTTAATGTGCATCTCGTGCCTCCAAAGTAAACACAGTGATGCAGGTCTGGGTTTGGTACCCTGCTCTGCCACTCCCTCATCATTTGTATAAAACAAAGCCTCCAGCAGAGATCAATTCCTGACAAACCCTCCTGATACTGTCTGCCCGGTCACCTCGCCGTCTGCTGCCATGTTTGTCGCTCCTCCTGGCTACCAGCCGATCTACGGCCCTGTAAGTAAACTGTTTGTGTATGAATGGCTTTGTGGGTAAAGCATTGCATTAATGCAAAGGGATTAAGATTTAATCATCAGTGGGGAAGCCATGCTAAAAATATGCTCCTGTGACATAGCTCAGAAAAAAAGAGTCCAGTTCAGACTTGTAACAGAAATTTTTACATTTTTCTTTCTTTTTTTCAGAAATTTTGGCACAGAATTGTGATACAGGCCAAAGAACAACATGACTGAAAATTTCTATGACAATAGATTAGTTATTTGTATATATACCTGATAGATGCAACATTATTATCAGTATGTTAGCAGATTAATTTTCTTTTTCCATGCATATTCTTTTCTGATGTGTTTCTCTTCATTAATGACAGTATGAAGATTTACAAGCTCTAGATTGTGAACTTATTAGCTGATTTAAATTGCAATTAGTTGTCACTGGTTGTTGTAATCATGGCCCATCATGGGATTCAGTGATTTTATTTATTGAACATTGTTATTTATTTAAGTACATTTTGAAAGAGATTCACTATGTCTGGTATGTAATATATAGTTATGTTTTCATATTTAGCATGAAATGAATTATCCAAACCAAAAACAATGAAAAAGAAAATGCAATAGCCAAATCCAAGGATGATAGTCAGTGACATTAAACTAATTTTTCTCTCATCTCAGAATTATTCCTTCTTCGCCCCTCAGATTCACTCCTGACTTTATTTACATTGCTGTACCTATAAAGGATCAGAATATTTCTTCCACTGCTGCTCGTTGTATAATGTGATATTCAAAGATGTGTTTTGCATTTCTGCATGCATAGTGGTTGAGTACTTTTTGTGCACCATACAGAGAATTCCCTATCTGGGGCCCATTTATGGAGGCCTGAGGGAAGGAATGTCCATCTACATCCAAGGGTCCGTTCCTGAAGACATTACCAGGTGAGTACAGAAAGCATAAATCTCTAAACCAAAACGCTTTTGTCTCCATTTTGAAAAGGCAGGAAACACCTTGTGTAATCGTATCCTGGGCGGAGCAGGTTTCATATCAAAGCAGACTTGTTACATCTCCACTTTTATCATTCGTCCCTCCCCCTTTCAAAATAATCATATCTGAGTTGTCAAACATACTTTTACAGGCCATTAACAGACAAAGTAAATACTTCACATACCTCACTGTATCGTGGCGTCTTTAGCTCCTTTGTGGGGAGAGATTTTTTTTACAACATCTTTAGGTTTGGTCCCACCTTCACTGTTTGCATTTCCTTTGTTTTCTGACACTAAACTAACTTATTGGTCACTCCAGGACTCAGTGACATAATGTCTCCGCTTCACCTGCTGGTGCTTTTGACAGGTTCTTTCTCAACCTGCTCTGTGGAGAGTCGGAGTCCAGCGACATCGCCCTCCACTTCAACCCTCGATTTGATGGCAGGGACAAGGTCGTGTTCAACTCTTGTCAGAATGGATCCTGGGGCTCTGAGGACAAGATCCGTGATATGCCCTTCTGCAAAGGCCAGGCCTTCGAAATGGTCATCATGGTGACGTCTCAGGGCTACCAGGTCAGGCCAACCACAAGTCCACAAACTATTTTTTTCATACATATCTTCAAGCACTATATCATCATTTAATAAATAGTTCATAACTCAATAATGTAGTTGCAAGCATTTTCCATGATGATACTTTATTAATGTTTAGTCATGCACAACAATTAAAACTTCTACCATAAAGACATACAACACTTTTTTAACAGTGTTCCTATGTTGTCATTCATTATTTCTTTACACACCATCATCTACTGACATTACCACAAGAGGAACTACAGGTGTTGACAGACACATTAATCACGTACTTACATCTGTTTACTACGTGGGGTTTAAGTTTAAATTGACCTTTTTATAAAAATTTCACCAGTAAGTTTTCTTGGCTTTTGCTGAGTTGCAGTTGAGTGCAGTTTCTCATTTTGTGAACACCCCTAAAACGGATTTATTTGGCATAATTGTTCATTATTTTACATCACTGACACCACGGCACGCTCTGCTTGGTGTTTGACATCGTGCTGCAGATCAAAGTCAATGGGAACAACTTCTACACCTTCCAACACCGTCTGCCTGTGGAGAGAGTTTGCGCCATGCAGATTGCTGGAGATGTTTCCATCCAGACCATTAATGTCATTGGGGTGAGCCCTGCCGTCGCTCAAGCTTTCAGCTTATTGCTTTGGGCTTTGCTGGGGCAAAATACATAATAAGTCATGAACAACTGATTGCTAATGCGCTCTGCTTCTGTGCCAGGGGGCTCGAGGTGGCATGAATAGGTATCCTGGAGGAATGGGAGTGAGTAAAACAGTGACTGTTGTAGGAAACGTTTGCTTCATTTGGCTGCGTTTGAATGTTTTAAAGTGTTTACTGTGTACATATTTATCTTTGCAAAGAATAACATGTTTTATAGCTCTCATGGGTGTTAGACAATTAGAGGCTGCTTGTGTGCATCTGGAAGAAAAATCATATTATTACAGCTGTATTACCTCATTATCCCTTGGTTATTACACAATATTACCCTATATTATTTTGTCATTATGTCATTGTAAAGGGAAAATAGCAGTGCCGGTAGTATCAGCGTTGGTAATAGAAGTCTGTTTTTGAACAACTGGTGTGCAACTCACATTATACAGTATATGTCAATTAGATGTATTGTCTCTATAATTTCATGCTTCTGTTTCCTCTTTTTAGGGAGGAATGGGAGGAGGCATGGGAGGAGGCATGGGAGGAGGAATGGGAGTAAGTATGCATTATTTCAGTGTGAAAATTAAATTCGACACACACTTTGAACAGGAATTAACATGTTCACCACATTTCAACAGGGAGGATATCCAGGAGGTGGCATGGGGGTATGTTATTAACTTTGAATGCAGTTTCATTTAAATAGCACAGAAAAATTAGTTAAATTAATCCTTAATTCTTCAAATTGATACCCAGGGAGGATACCCAGGTGGCATGGGAGGAGGAATGGGGGTGCGTATTCTTTGAAGGCCTTTGTTTATTACTGGAGGCTATTCATTTATTTCAAGTTTCAAAATAAAGTTGAGTACCTTTATAACAGTATTCAACACCATTTTTCAACAGGGTGGATATCCAGGAGGTGGCATGGGGGTGAATAAATGTTTTCTGTCTCTGTTTTTTTCTATTTCATCAGTCCTCACATTCAAATTCATTCACTCACACGGTGTCTCTTACATGCATGTCAAAAATATATAAACAAATCTGGTGATTCACAACAAATCAATCAAATTAAATCTTCCTTTTAAAAATATGTGCCTCTTCACAGGGTGAATATCCAGAAGGCATGGGAGGTGGGATGGGGGTATGAAACAACGATTCTTTGCACACACTTGACACTCGAGGGCCTGTTTTATACTAAACTAAACCAATCTAGCATGTGTGTGTTTAATACAGAAGTTTAAATGTAATCAGTAGAGTATTATTGTTGGACTGCGGCATCACATTTGTTTTTTCTTCTGTCAGGGAGGATTTCCAGGATCAAACCTGCCTGTAAGAATACTGTACAATACATACATACATGATGTTTTCTTACAGCAATACAGTTTAAAATTATATATATATTTATATATGTGTATATTCATAATCACAATATAATATTCATAATCACATATATATTTATTAATGTCATTATAGGGCATGGGTGGGCAGCCAGTCTACAACCCTGTAAGTAAAGTCTTCATTTGTGTTTGGCTTTACATCTACTCATTAAATATTGATTTTGAAAGACTGATTATGTGGTGCATGCATAAACATCACAATTTAAGTAGTCTATTATTTTAGTAGTTTTATTTTGAAGGTCTCTGCTGGAAGTTTTGGTAGGTTTTCTTACTGCTTGGTGGAGATGAGTGCTGAAGTTTGCGTTTACTGCCTCCCAGTGGAAACAAATAGAAACTACAACCCATTATCAAACAAAATAGTCAATGCAAATTGACTTACCATATGACATCATACATACATGACATCATTTGATGCTTGACCGGCCTCATTCTCACAGGAGCATCTAACGTTTTAGTCTCATTATTACCTGTCTCACTTTGAGTTTGCTGTGTGTTTTAAGCCTGTTCCCTACTCCAACATGATCCCAGGGGGGATATACCCCAAGAGGACCCTCGTCATCAGAGGCATGGTGCCGTACGGAGCAGACAGGTGTGTGTTTATGAGCTCACCACAGTGTAGTTATGTGAGTGTTCACCGACACGTCTCACACCTCTCAATGTGTGTGTGCTGCAGAATGAGCATCAACTTCATGGTGAGCAGATCCCGGGACATCGCTTTCCACATGAACCCCAGAGTGAGGGAGGGCGTAGTGATCAGAAACAGCATGATTGGGGGTAACTGGGGGCAGGAGGAGAGAGAGCTCAGCATGAACCCCTTCATGGAGGGACAGTACTTTGATGTAAGTAGCATCTGCCATAAAGTCGTCATACACAATTGTTCTAAGGATTTTTTAAATGTAACTTCCTTCTTTTGCGTCCCTGTGGGTCAGCAGCATCTTGACTTTTCTGTCTTTGTCCCTCAGATGTCCATTCGCTGCGGGAACCAGAGGTTTAAGGTGTTCGTGAATGGGCAGCACTTGTTCGACTTCTTCCACCGCCTGCAGTCCTTCAGTGAGATCGACATGCTGGAGATAGGAGGCGACGTGCAGATTTCCTACATCCACTTCTGAGACCTCACACACTATTATGAATTATCTACATTGTTCAGTTATTTCATGTGTTTTTCACTTGTTGGATGATCTTTCAGAGCCAATCTGATGTTAATATCAGGTTTTTTATCCTCCTGATGTGTGATGGAAATGTTAACTGGACAAAACTTTACTTCACCATCTGCTGTTTTGTTTGTTAACTGAATTAACAAAAGTGTCACTAACACATATGATAAAAATAATAATAAAATTTACAACATCAGACCTCATTCTTGATGAACACATTTATTTCTTATACAAAATACTGTATGTACTGTAGAAAACTTTGCTTATAAATCATGACAGTGACAGTATAAAGGCAATTATAGTACAGTTTTCTCCCAATTCAGCAAACCAGGACAAACACAATCCATACACACATTTACTGTAATGCAAATACTGGCTCTCTGAAGGCACTGAAGGTAAAATTATGAGATTTAAGGCTGAACTAATCTTAGTCACAATAAAATGACTAAAATCTGCATGGAAGACCTGTTTTTTTAATCACTTTTAAACAGCAAAATGTCTTAAAAAAATAAAATAATACACAGGGTGACATTCAAATTGAAGTATTCGTACAGACCTAATTAGACCAGTGCCTCACAATGTAGGACTTTAACTCACTGAGTATACAGTACCAAGGGTATTGCAAGAAATGTACAACTTTATCTTAATGAGGAGTTTCAGTAATGCTACAGGTATAAAATATCAGTGTATACTGATTCATATTATATAAGTACCTTTGACGTATACAGCTGAGAAACACAGCGCCTCATCTGAACAAATATGTGTTTGAATATGGTTCGTTCCAATGACAAATCCTGAACTTAAGCAAATATATATACATATTTATATATATTATATAAAAATAAGTGCATGCATGATGCAAAGATGCAGCTGGTGAATTTGGATGACCACACTTTCATTCACTTTTCAGCTGCTGCTTTCTGTCCCCTCCCACCCCTGCTGGTAACAGACGTCTATTTACAGTGCTAAACCTCGGGAAACACAAACATCCCAGAATAAGCGAGTGGCAGGATGATGTCAGACGGTGAGGTTAGTCATGTTTCCCAGTCTGCCGGTCTTTGCTCATTTACACAGAAAAAACAGCCCTTTCGATGTAGTTAAACAGCGTGCAGTGCTTTCAAAGACGAAGGTGTTACACGGCAACTGTTTTCATGAGAAGGATGACTGAGAATGTCTGGACAGGAATTAAAACACAAAATGAAAAACAAAAAGCGTAAAAGATATACAAATTATAAACAAACATACATTGATATATAAAAAAACATTAGTGCAAAGTCATAGAAATACAAAAAAATCAGCATAAAAAAATGACAGAACGTGTAATAACACTGTGCTTGAGCCAAAGACAAAGATGAGGAGCTCATCCCACCTTTTGTCTCGATAACTCCACCATGTCCGTATCTAACCTCCGTCCATCCACCCACCTCTGATTATTTGTACCTTCTTGAATTGACCAGTACCTCTGTCCCTGTTGAGCGAAGTCTCAGGTTCCTGAGTTACGACAAAGATGCGTAGACTGGTTGAATCAGGACTTGCACAGGCGTCTCACCTGTCAGCGAGGAAAGAGTTGTCGTTTGTGTGAACTGTGGCTCACGATGCTCAATGCACAACCAGCAGTACGGCCCCCGGAGAGGAGGCGGGGGCCGTTTGAGCGCTACATTAGGCTATCATGCAAACTACTGTGGATGCTCATTAATAAGATGGATTCAGAACAGCTTCAAATGAAAGTCTCCAAAGCCTGGAGAAGAATTAGATTTTGTTTTAGGAAGTCTCTTCTAATTATTTATTAATTGTCTTTTATTCATATTTCATTCTGTTGCTGTTGGGTTAAAGTTTTCTAAGTTTATGTGCCTTGTTTCAAAAAATTTAAAAAGTTAGAAAATTTTACCATGTCTGAAGTTATAACCTAAATCTCCTTGCAGGAAAAATGCAAGCAAAAGAAAAAGGTGCTCTTTTAAGAATCCTCTTATTGTCCTTCATAAACCTGCATCAGTATAATCTCAAAGCAGCCAGCCGTCTTCACTCGATGATGCCTATGCAGTTACACAAGAGCAGGAATTCAGACGGCTGAGGTTCAGCTGGTGTGAGTCCTCCATGTTCGCGCTTGCTCACTGGAAAGTTTAAGCTCCTGAGTTTGTTTGGTTGTAGAGTCAGTCTGGCAGTGTCTGAGCTGGTTTCACAGAGACGCTTGATTTTTTTTTTTTTTAGCTTAATCACGTGAAGCAGATCACTTTGTTGTATACAGGTAGTTGGTATTTTATTGCTATAGTGACTGAATTCATTTCTCTGATTGTGCTGCCGTGTGTGTGGGCGACAACAATGTGCTGCTGTTCACCCAACACATAATCCCACATGAACTTTTAAATGTGCTCATTTTAGAGGTGAGGAGGGGGGGCGACAAGGGAAATATTCCCAATCCGTCTCTTCGTGGAACGCCTTCGGCTGTGTGTGGATGAATGTATTTGTGCAAAACATGTATGCAGGGACACGTCAGGTTTCTTACAGTCAGTAGCAAGAGGCTGGATCTCGTTCTTGGACTGGGGTGAAAGGATGGCACACTTTGGCAGTGACGAGTCTTTTTTTTTTTAAAGAGTGAAGCAATCACTGCCAGGGCATTTTCCTGGACCCTTCCCTGTCCTCCAGCAGCTCCACGGTCGGGGTGGGGGCCGGGGTGGGGTTGGGAGTGGAGTGGCAGGACGGCTGTAGAGGCAGCGTGGCTGTGGAGGACGACACCGGCATGTCGAGGCTCTCCAGGGAGTCAGAAAGGGCTCGGTTGGTCTCGTGTTGGGGGCACAGGACGTAGCGGTTGGGGTGGTGGACCTCCACCGTGGTCACAGAGTCCAGGCCTTTCAGGCAGAGAGGGGGCGGCCCCCCGGTGGGGTCACGGCCACCGACGGCCCCGAGCTCCATGGAGGACTCGTCCATGTTGACGTATAAAATCTCGTCTGGGTCGTGGGGGTCCGGCAGGTCCTCGAGGGCCTTTTCCAGCTCGCAGCGCAGAGACTCAAAAGACGGGCGATCCTTCGGGCTCAGCAGCCAGCAGGAAAACATCAGCGTGTAACTGGAGAGGACGAAGAAACATTCATTTTACACTTTATGTAAACTCACCGATAATCTGAAAAAACAGCTCATTGTCCTTGAAATCATCTATGATGTTTTTATATGTCGGTTCTTTGGGGTGTTTGCATCCAGTTATAGTGAGATAGTGGTTGCTTTAACAGTATTTTTTTTTATAATAAATAAATATTTACTTCGGTTTAAAAAGAGACCCATGTTACTAAGATTTATTATTTTTAAGATAAGATTTTACTATGAAATTCCACCAACTGGATCTTGTCCAGTTTCCACTACTTCCTTTGGTTCTTAAAATCTCAGATAAACTAGCACAAACTTGCCAAGTGTACTGTCTCAAAAAAATTATCTCAATTTTTCCTACAATCATTAAATTCCTTTCTCTGGGATTTCCTCGACAATTAATGATGGAACTTGTACAGTAACCTCTGAAAATCAGGTGCTTTTTAACAATTTAAAGTGACACTGTTTTCCGATTTTAATAAGATATTATAAAAATATCAGCTGTGTTGTGGCTTAGACTCAAATCTTTATTTTGGAACAAAATGATTCAGTCAATGTGTTTAACTATTAATCTTTAAGCAACATGGAAAATAATCATCAAGCATCATCTGAGCCCCTTAAAAAGCACAGGCTGGATCTGTTTTTAGCCTCGAGCCTTGATTGCTTCATAAAAAAAGGTACTTCTAATCACGGGGGCAGAAGCTCTTCATCATCATCAGCTGAGTGTGTGTTTTTGTGAGGAATGTGAAGGAGCCGGCACTCACATGCAGTCCAGACAGTCTGGAGGCTGTTTGAGACGGTTTCCCTGCCTCAAATAATCATAAATCTCACTGTTTTCGACCCCTGGGTACGGAGTCTGGCCCCGAGTGGCGATTTCCCACATGGTGACTCCAAACGACCACTGAGGGAGACGGAGAGGAAGAGAGGAAAAGAGCGAGGAAAGAGTTAAGAAGGAGACAGAGGGAAAGGGTTAAAGGAGTTTTGAATTCCTTCAGGTTTTACACACTTTGCCACACACTGCTCAAACATGCATCTGCACTGGTCAAACATTAGCTATGGAAATAACACAGCCATGTTTGTC
>JBAJHX010000049.1:3505820-3530042 GCA_037176925.1 Amniataba percoides | reverse complement strand
CACACGCCCACAGAAACACACACACACACGCCCACGGAAACACACACACACACACACACACACACACACACACACACGCATACACCAAGTCAGTGTGAGTTTGGGAAACATGGCCCAGCCTATGGATGATGTTATCAGGAAGCGTTTGGCGGCTGATTGTTTCCACATGCGGTCCCTGCTCTGCCTGCCAGCGGCAACGAAAACAACCTCCAAGTCAAGTTTGTTCCAGCACTTCGTCTCCACCTATGATCCGTCATCTTTTAGCCTCCCTCTCTCAGCCTCCACTACTTGCTCCTTTTCTCTCTTTTCCCTCTCCCTCCTCCCGTCTCCATCTCTTTCTCTCGCCCTGTTTTCCATCCAAAAGTTTTCTTCTCCCTCACTGCCCTCTCTGTGGTAATGCTTCTCTTTTTTTTTAGTCACGGAGCTATGAGCTCAAGAGAAAAGAGATGTTATGTTGACGTAAAACTCTGCAAGATTTAAAACTCTGCAAGACTGCAAGATTTGGGAAGTTTCAAACGGAAAACAAAAATCAAGATGTGTGCTGGTTCCATTTTCTGAAATGCACAAAAAAAGAAAAGCCTTGTGTTTTTCTTTTTTGTTCTCCACATGGAAGCAGCCCAGGCTTGGTGAGGAGAAACAACTTTGGAGCCACAATTAGTTCACAACAGCAGAGGTTAACATCTGCATCCACGGCAGACTACTGTTTCCTGTCGCGTTCTGCTTCAGAGGAGACGGGCTCAGATAGCATTTAAAACACTGTTTTGTGTGTACGTTTCATCTGGTGCTGGCGTGGGTCAACACGTGGATGGAAAAGGGTCATCCTCAAGCCAAAAGACTGACTCATTACACGGGGATCTGGAGTCTCTGTTCTCCATAAAAGAAAACAAACTCAGCACTACACAGGAAACATGTTTCCCAGATCAGTCGCAACACAAATGTTAGTGTCATCAAAACTTTAAAAGGCAACCCCCCCCCCCACCCCCCCATCCCTCTTTCAGTCTTTATAGCAGAACAGGCCGGTGTCTGTCTGTCTTTAGTAAATGGAGCCTTTTTATGCTTGTAGTTGCATTTTCTCTGGCAGGAGTGCTAAACAGGATTAAACGCGACAAATGCGTGTGTGTGTTGGGCCACGTCATCCTGACTCACTTCCATAGAAACATCCCTTCACTCATTCTGGAGTAACTTTTAGAGGCACACACAGATCTGATGTATAAACAAAAAAAAAAAGTAGTTTTGGTATAAAAAAAACACAATAATACTAGAAATGAAGTGAAGTGGAGCCACACCCGGTTCATTCGTTTATGTTACGTTGTGTTTTTTTGGAAAGAAGCATTTCAGGAGTTGTTTTAGGGAGTAAAAGGAAAATGCCTTTGCAGAATGGAAATGTAAAACATAATCTCATTTAGCTTTAGGATTAGCAGGGTGACACGGGTCGCCTCGCTTCCTCTCCCACCGACCTCCCCTCCTCCTCCTTCTGTTCTCTCATCCTCCAGGGAAAATAGTGGGCTTTGGGAAAATAGCTCAATGAGTGTTTTCTCAAAGCGCCCCCTTCCCTAGTTTCCCTGCACTTCTATCCATTCCTTGCCTACTCCCACCATCTTTTTTGGAGTTTTTTTCCCACAGCGCCAAGCTGTGTGCTCTGGAAAGAGAAATCACAGGTCATCTGAGGTCATAAAATGGGGGGAGAAAAGTAGAGAAAAGTGAAGGAGTGAAGTAGAAAGACTAGTAAAAAATACTTCTCAATAGACACGAGAGATAAATACATCACTTGTGTTTGTAGGATCTGACTATTATTCCAACAAAACTGGAGCAAGTTAGCCCAGACTGCTCGAGGGAAATGGAGGATATGAGGAATAGAGGAAAGCTGGCAGGAGAGGAGTCTGTAATGAAGAAAAAAACACAAGAATTAAGGAGGAGACAGAGGAGCGGCAAATGGGGATGTGCCGGGATGACACATGTAAGCGATAGTTCAGTACGTATCTGCACATTTTATTAATGAGAAACAAATGGAGACGAGAGAAAATTGAGGAAAAAAAGAAGAAAAAAATGCCCCGTGGGAGTTTTTTTCACAGTCTTCAGCACTGAAACCAAAGAGAGAGATGTGGAAAATATGGCGAAGCTGCGAGCTGTCTACCTCTCCTCTGCTCCTCTCCTTCGCTCACTCCCTTTGACCTTGAATGCTTCCTGAACTATCTCTGACCACTTCAGTGATATCATCTGTCTTTTTTTCCCCATCCTCTGACTTATTAATACGGGGAGAGATGTGGGAAAAAAGAATGAAACAATATCACCCGAAGGGAAATTATATAATCTGGCAAAACGGAAGATTTTTTTCCACTAAAATGCAACAAAAACTTTGTTATAATAAAGAACTGAAACCAGCAGCGAGCAAAACGTTTTGTCCTTCTCCATAACAGTGATGCAGCGAGTGCTACTTCTCCCTTTTTTTTCTCAATTCACGAGACTTGTTTTCAATTCAAAAGCAGCTTCCATCACGGAAAGCCCCCATCATCTCTCCCGTGGCGTATCGCTCCTTTTAGTATACGCTGTTTCCATTCCCATTCATCCAGGGATAGAGACAGCATGAGCTGGCATGGAAAATCCCACCTCAGTTTAAAGTCAAACACACACAGCAGCCTAGCGTTACAGTTTGGACGGATCCTAAGTGAAGCCTTTCAGGAGAAATTTAACGTCCACCCTCCCTCCTTCTTTCTCTCCCCCCAGTCTCCACCTATTCCCGTCCCCTTAATACCAGTCAGCCTCCTCCTTCATGGGTTTACATTTGAAACTGGCTTTTTCGTGGAGGCGCAGGGAGCCGTGTCTGGTATTCTTCATAAACACAGAGTTGAAGTTGAAGGGGGGCACAGGAAGGAATATTATGACTAACGGTGCGCTGTAACTTGATTCCCAATAAGTCCTGACTCACGTACATTTAAGCTGAAAAGCAGGCGACAGCATTAAAACCGGCAGTGAATTCAATTCACCTCAAAACAAGCTAAAAAAAAAAGGGGCAAAAGCTTTTTTAAAGAAGCAGTAAGAGAATCCCCTTTGGCACTTCAACATCCTCCATGAAACTGTCAAATATTCAGCATGGATGTGACTTTCTGAGGCCAGTTTATGAGACTTTTTGGTGAATCTGCTCTGTAAAAACTGTGCAAATTTGCAAAGGAGACGTATCACTTCCTTGCTCAATAAAACGATCCATAAACCCCCCAAAAAAGCAGGTCGACCATGCCTTTTAGCTTCTGTTTAATATCTGTCTTTTACTGGTTACAGTACACAGCAGGAGTGGGAGGAGACCTGAACTTGGGCCTCGATCAGCAGCCGGCCTCGACCTTGACTCACTTGAGAGGAGGTGAAACACACACACAAACACACACCCACACACACAAGTGATCCGGAGTGAAAATGAAAACAAACATCTCCTTAACTTGGAGGGCTCACCTCCTTCTTTGGTGCGCAGCTCCACCCAGGGCGACCACTCAGACGGGCCCTGGCTGCTGTGACAGGCCACCCTGACGGCGTACAGGCTGTGGGGCTCCAGGTCGCCGACGAGGTGCACAGCCGGCGGGATGTTCACGTTCTGGTTGAGGATCATCTTATCTGGGCCCGCCGCGAAGGGCTCCTGCAAATGCTTGGCCTGGAACATTCAGATAACAAGATAACAAACACGAATTTGTTACAGCCGTCAGATTGCGTCTTATTACTTTACGAACAAGAAGAAGACTGTTCTGCAAAGTGAGTTAAAACCAAAGATTACAGGATAGAGTAGAAGAACATGTTCAAAACTTAAAGTAATTTAAGTGAAGCCAAAGAAAGAAAAAACTTCTCGTCAGCACATAATAGTGGCAGGGGATGGTCATTAAGTGTTAATTGCCAAAAGTGCTGTAAAATCTGCTTTACTGCTGTTTTGAACGTGACCCAGGCTCAGTAAGGTGCTCCGAAAAGCAGAACCTATTAACCAAAAATCACAGGCAGAAACCTGCTGTCTCTGCAAACTCTCAGCGGTAAACACTTTCAAAGAGGAACACGAGGCAGCATAAAAAATCCTTCATTTCAGCAGTCTTGAAACAAACCACATTGAAGTTGGACTATTGTTCTGCTGCGCTGCTCATTATCAGTCAGGGGTGGGCTTTACTGTAAGAACTGGAAAACTTATAAATGATAGACCAAATAAAAAAGCCGCACAGACTAAATAGTGTGTGCAGAGCAGGTGCTGTTATCAACGGCTTTGTCATTGACTTGAGGAAACAAAACAAGAAATCAGAGGTCACACAAATTGCTGGAGTGGATGGATGTTTCCTCGAAGTGTGAGCTGTTATTGCAATAAATATTAAGCTGGATGAATGAGGAATGTATGACTGTATGTGTGTGTGTGAAAGAGAGAGAGAGGGAGATAGATAGAGAGCGAGTCACTCCTGATGAATCACCGTCCGGCCTGTAAACAACTGTGTTTGATCCGTGAGCAGCTCAGGCCTGAGTCACCATCCGACCTGCATTCCCCTCGTATGGCTCAGACCGGCGACACCTACTGTCACTGCCTTTTCCTTTCTCTCTTTCATTCTTTTGTTTTTCTTTCTTTCTTTCTTTCTTTCTTTCTTTCTTTCTTTCTTTCTTTCTTTCTTTCTTTCAGAGCACAGTAATATCCTTCTGCTCTGCACAATGTAGCCTCTTTTTCATGTTTCTCTTTCGGCACACAATGAGCCGTTAAATTCAGATTTTTGCCCTGTTCTGCCGAGGCCGGCCCCTCGCCTTGTTCCCCTGTGAGGGCGAAGGGGGGAGAGAAGAGGGGAGGTGGGGGGGCCCGAGAACAGCGAGAGGTATGAGGGGCAGCTTTATTAGAACCAGACGTTTAGGGGTGGTGCTGCGCTGCTCCCTTCTCCAGGAGGAAAAATGTTCCTCCTCTCGGCTGCGAGCTGTAACGGCCACAGAGCACGATAGTGGCAGAGAGACACCGACAGAGAGAGGGAGAGAGAGAGGGAGTGGTGCCTCGCAAGATTAGTCCAGGAGGCCACTTTCCCAGAGAGAAACCTGATCCGCTGGTACGTAGAATAAAGCAGGGAGGGGTAGAGGATGAGTTAAGAGAAGAAAAGAAAAGCAAGCTCTCTTTTCCTATTTTAAAATTAGGTCTCTGGAAGGTAAAGCTCCGGCCTGCAGACTGCTGCAAATATCAAGGGGGGTGATGTATTTGTTTAACATGCAGGTCAAACTGTGATTTTTTTTCTCAGCTAGCTGTGGTATTCTCCGCTCACGTTGTCTCACCTGAACAGAGCAACGGATGAGCGGGTAGTCGCCTCCGAAGCCGGGCTGCCACGATAAACGGAGGCTGGTCTGATTGATCTCCACAGCTCTCAGATTCTGAGGCTGGGATGGAAGAACTAAGGAACGAGAAGAGAGGAAAAAATACACAATAAATAAAGATATAATGACAAAAAAACAGGAAAAACGCGTTCAAACTCAGCGAAGAGGAAATGACACCTACCAGTGATGGTACCGGATCCGGAGGTGGCCACTCCTTTGCGGTTATGGGCTTCACAAGAAAAAGTGCTGGTCCTGTTCAAACCTGAGCGGAAATACGAAACAACACACGCATGTGAGCCGGGAACGTTCAGGGCCTTTTCAAACCAGGAGTCCTAACTCAGCATGCTGAGTTGCATATAATGTTGGTGCGACAATCGGTGTGAAAGTTCAGACTGAAGTGAGAAGAGTGCGAGGTTAACTTCTACCACAAAGTAACGTGAGCTCTCTGTCAACAGTGACGATTAGTTTTGGGGTTAGCATGTGTTTGCTTTTGTGAAAGTTCATTTTTGAGAAGCTGGCTCAGCACAATACACATATCACACACATCTACTGTAGCTCAGACTCTTAATTTTATATAATAAATTAGACATAGCTGGCAGGAATGATGCAAACTTGCCTCACACTAATCTGCATCAAGTGTCTTTCTGCCATATTTCTTATGCAGTCTTTTAACAGTAAAAATATGCTCTTTAAGGTTTCAGCAACCCCACCATGCAACCTCTACTCATCATGTTAAAGTGCAAACCAGTAAGTCTGCTTTATCACAGTCAATTAAAATAAAGATTTCACCCTTTGATTATATTTTCCCTGACTGGACTGAACATAAACATTTGAAGTCTTGAAAAATACATCTTTTTGCCATTTTAAGATCATATGAAATCAAGCTGTGCTGATTAAGAGGATGAAAGCACTGATTTGGTGATTTGCTGGAGAGAAGATTTAGTCATACCGCTCACTCATTCTCAAACTTAAGAATCTCTCTAAACTGCATGTAAAACTTCAGAAGCTGAACTTTTTTTCTGTAAAGTAGTTTGGAGAACAAAGAGCGCAGTCCTGAGGAGGTTCAGGTGTAAAAAGAGTGAGACGCTGCTGCCTTCAAGAGGCCGGGGCTCCTCTGAAGGGGGGCCAAAACACTGTGACACACACGGACATTGGACAGAGAATGAGTCCTCTCACAAAGTGACTCACAGCGTGCTCACACACTCGACTCCTTCCACAACACAGGCTCACACACACACAGAGAAACATGTGACATTCGAGTTTTATCACTGTTATCTAACACCCTAACATTGTCAATCAGCCACAAACCGAGGCTCGCACAGAATCACGCAGTGTGTTGCTCTGCGCCGACGGCACCATGCCTCCATTGTATTGCAGCCGGAAAAAGAACAGGGGGTACGATCCTCGCCGGGTGAAGCGAGGGGTTGTGAGAGAGGAAAAGGAGGGAAGGGAGGGGTGAGGGTTGACCACCGGCTGCGTGGGTGAATGAACTGCTCATCAGGCCGTCTCCAAATTGCGCCACTCTCCGTTTTGTCTTTCTTTCCACATCAGCAAACCACAAGACAGCATCCCCTGACAAGCTGAAAATGTCATAATCGGTCACCAGGAAGAACTCATGAGCTTTACAGTATTGACCAACAGCGTTGATGTCAACTGAGTACGATCCCGGTGCTGCCTTTGCTTCACCGACATGAACAATAAGGAACTGTGACACACTCTGCTTTGGTTTATGTACTCCAGCACATTAGATTTATCTTTATTATTGATTAATCTAATCTTTTTTTATTCATTATGTGAACTTATAGACTGTAAGTGCAGAGTAGAGAAGAATATGCATCAGAAATTCCAGTAGGTGATTTGAACTGAATCATTTTGTCAAACAGTCCAAAATGCAAAGATGCAATGCAGACAAGAAAGAAAAGTATCAAATCCTCTTTCCGTCCCATCTTCACTTGTACTCTCTCTAAAATCGAAACTGGTTAATCAAGTACTTCAACATTAACTTCAGCATTTTAGCATTTCTTGGGCCTGAAATGAAACGATGAGAAAAATGAGGAAGTGCTGAAATTTTAAGGAGCCTTTGAGGGTTTTCTCACCAGTGTTTGGTAAACGGTTCAGGTTCACTATTAGTTTTTTTCATACATGTTTTAGTGCGACAGTGAAGCTAAACATACAGCCAGAATAAGGCATAAACTGCTGAATAGTCTTGATCTAAATGTAAGTGAATTGCTCAAAAAACAAGCAAGAAGTCAGAAAGCTAGAAACCAAATTTCTAGACCATTAGGACTTAATTTAAGGTGTGTTCAGTTCCTCTCTGCTCTAAAACTGATGGACGAACCATAAAAAGAGCTACTCCGTCCATCAGACGTGGAAACTACCTCGGAGTTGGCGTTACACACTTTGCCGTTGATTCCTCGATGCCTGGAATGTGCTTCATGCCATTTCTCTTTATGGGCGTATTGAAAGATTATTTGCGTTTGCCTTAGTTTGGACCTGTGGTCTACCCGAGCAGCTGTCCATTCCAGAGACGTGACTGTAGGTTACTGTCAAACGGGCTTCGGTCAGTACCAGCCCGCCTGCTCCGATGACTCAAACTAGATCGTGAAACCAACCGCGGCCTCCTCCTCCTCCTCCAGCCTGACTCAGCCTGTCCTCCTACTACTGGACTTAACACAGTCCAGCTATCTGGCAGGCAGCTGTGGTTTACATTCAAGCAGCGGCAGAGCTCTTTCTCTGCTTGTTTCTTTTATCTCCCCCGTGTCCTCTGCCCATCTTTTTTTTTTCCTTCCCCTAATAGTCCCTCTTGTGCCTGCCGCTCTGCCTTCACCCATCAACCGCACAACCACGAGGCACAATGGATCCGCTGGCAGCGAGCCAGCCGGCCCGCTCTCTCCCTGGGGAGGGCGGTTGTGTGGTGGTTTTGTTTAAGCCGCTGAGGAGAGAATGGGGAGGGGGGGGGACTTGGAAGCCTTTGAAACTATAGATAGTTGCAGCACATTATAATCAGTGTAAATAGATTACAATTGTCTTGCTTCCAGCCATTTAAAAACTTTGCTGCTCAGCGCCACAAGCTGCCTCCTCTTGACCAGAGCGATGCCAAAGTGGGTTCATCGCAGAAATCATTTTAATTACTAATCGTTTGACCCTTTTATCCAGCAAAAATGCCAATAATTTCTGGTTACAGCAATTCACATGTGAGGCATTTTTATTTTTAGTTCATCTAACCATAAACTGAATGTCTAATTTTTTCCACATTTTTAATGAGTAACCAATTAAAAATGTTCAGTGCTTTATTATTTTACTGATCACTCCTCACTGGGCTGAATCGGTCCAGGAGGTGTTGATTGATTCTGTGTTTTAATGCGTCTGACGTGTGGTCACAGAGTGAACGGTGATACCTGTGAGGTTGAGCGTGGAGGGCGACAGGGCCACCGGGTCCGTCAGGGAGTTGAGCGGAGCGCCGTCCTGCAGCCAGATGACCTTGACCGGATCCGGGGGTCCGTGGGCGACGCACCTTAGGCTCAGGGACACGTTGGCCACCACGGTCATGTGCTGAGGCTCCACGGAGAAGTGAGGAAGACCTGAGAAGGAGAAGGGGCTGACTCGGGGTCTCAATCCAAATAAAAACCTGCAGAGAGGCCGTGCTTGTTCCTGTACGTGGACTCACCCTCCAGCTGGATGGCCCCCGCCTCAGAGAAAGTCTGCTGGTCTCCTGAAGTGACGACACATCTGTAGGAGCCCATGTCAGGCAGCTGGACCTTCCCAATGCTGTTAAATGTATAAAGGACATGATTTGTCAGGTAAAGAGAAAACAAGGGCAGACCAGGCAAATATTGTGGAGGCAAACAGACAAATTTTTGCCATCCAATCATACAGGGATTAAAAACTTTGAGATACAGCAGGAGAGGCACATGGGATTTTGTTTGGTTATATAATTTCTTTCAAATTTCAAAGTGCTGCACAGCGGCTGATGTCAACACGGTGATGTAATCCAGCGACGGCACTGGTTATGCGAGGTGAAGGGATGAGGTGGAAGAACAGGATCTAAGTACAATCGCAGCAGATGTATGACTCACATTTTTGGCCCAGGTGTGGCCGCTTTACAACAGATTTTTTATCACTAAATCTCACGCTCCGGCATGACAGAGGCGGCTCGCGAGCGTCACCAGAGACACCTGCAGCCTACCTGAGCGTGCTCTTGATCGTCCAGCTGTTGCTGCCGGTCGGCGCCTGGACCTGGTTGGTGTCGGCGTACTGCAGCGGCTCACCGTCCCTCTGCCAAAGCACATCGGGGGGGTCCACCTCCTCGCCGCCTGTGCCCTTCAGGGTGCACTGCAACTTGACGGGTTTGCCCAGAGAGGAGATGACAGTGGCGGGACTGGACTCGAACCTCAGGTCTTTTATTGAGACAGAAAAGAAGCAGGATTAGGAGTTAAAATAAAGCTCACATGTGGTAACTTTCACATAATAAAATGCCAAAAAAACAAAGCAACAGCAAGCTTTCTGTTATTCTGAAGATGCTGCTAGATTAGAGGTAATGCTGCTTCATATAGAAATGACACTGGAATTTCACACAGGAAATCAAGTTCACATTATCTTTTATCTCTAACTTACATACCTAAACCTAGAAGCAGGTGACTAACAAGAACAATGGGTGATCTGAAAAGCTAGGACCAGTTTTTTTTTTGTTTTTTTTGTTTAATGAATGCCTTCAACACTTAATTTATCACTAAAATTGTTGTTGCTCATCAAGCAGTCAACTAGTCTTCTCACAGCTTAACTATTAATTTGGGTGTATGATGATAAATGTTTATTTGTCATCTAATTTGGCCGCAGCTCAGATAATGACAAGAGCAGGTGAGTTTATCCACCTCTGCTTTTCACATGAGCCCACTTATCTTGTGTCCCTCTCTGACACTGACAGAGGGGCTGACCTGAGCTGATACTGGGACAAAGACTCCTTGTTAGGACGGCTGACTGCTCCTGCAGCTCCGACAGCATCAGAGCGCGGAGAGTTCAACCCCAAACGCCAAACATGTTCAAGGCCTCTCTCAAACACCAACGACGGGCCTGCAGGTCTGCCAATCTGATAAACATCCAAAAAAACATGTCGCAGATAAGGTCATCCTAAATGCAACGAGAAGAGCCGGTTCTGCTTTTTTCCTGCTTTTGAGGTCATGCAGCAGAAATGTGAAGCATTCGTGATAATTTTTACGGGCAAGGCAAGCGTGCTGCTTCAGCGATAAAAGAGCGGTCACAGCCTTGATCTCCGTTTAAGCTCATATTTGGCAAGATCACAGGCAAAACGACAAGACCCATCCAAAAGCAATATTGCTTTTTCCCTCAACTGAATCAAGTAGGAACGCTAAACACCCACAGAGAAGGCCGAGGAGCGGCGCGAGCTACTCCCCCCCTCGATAAGGTGGATGACAGATAAAATAGTATGAGGATGTGCAAACTTGGAGCTCTTGAAATTCAGAACAAGAGTGAATAACACTTGTTTCACTGAGTGATGCCTGTAAAGATTTTCTCAAGCTTGTCAACCCGCCCTCCTAGTCTGTTTCATGGCCAACCTTCGACCTCTGACCTCTACGCTGCGACCTCTGGAGGGGCTCCACTACCACCCATCGCACACAAACAAGCATTAATCAGCTGCTGAAAACAGACCTGTAAGTGTAAACCAGAACTTTGGCAGCACCTATTTTGCTCAGATGTAGAGCGTGCCCTTGATTTTGTACATGTGCATGTAATCCACACACACACACACACACACACATTAAGAAAGCTTGTTCTGGGAGTGTGCAATAAATGAAGGGGGGCCCGCTGAGCCTCCGCTTCACCGCCTCTCTGTCTCTGTGTGCTTTTTGGCGTTAAAAGTCATTCCTCCCTTTATTTTTAAGCTTGGCTGAGCCCTTTCAGGAGTCTGAGGCGGCCCTGACTTTTTTGGTTGTTTTTTATTTTCTCTCTGTGTCATACTGAACAAAAACAGCCCTACTTTCTCTGTCTGTCTCGTAGTGCTGCATTCATATAATAATAAGCTTGTAAACCTTTTATGAGAAAGCAGAGGTAGAGAGGAGAGAGCAGGCCACGGATAAACTGTGTGTGTGTGTGTGTGTGTGTGTGGCCTGTCTCAGTGATTCATTTGTGCTTAACTACTCCATCTCCTCCCTTTTGTCCCCCCAAATTCCCTCGAGCTCCCACACTTTTTTCTTTCATGCCCTCTCTCCTCTCCTCCCGGTCTCTACTCTCTCTCTCTCTCGTGAAAAATGCTCAGATGTTAAATGTCAGTGGACGTGCACATACCAAAAATTGCCCGACACAGTCCGAGCATTTATCCTCCTCTCACCCCCCTCCCCTTTATTTCTTTCTGTCTTTTTAACACGCCATATTTCAGCCCGTCCATTCACCACCGCGCCTTTGCCCTTTTTTTCTCGTTCGGCCTCCTTTTCATGCCATTCTTCGGATTCATCGCTACACATTGTGCCACCTCCCCTTCCAACTCTTTCTCCTCCACTCTTGCCCCCGTACTCCATCCATCAACTTCTCCGCTTGAGTCATACCGGCTCTGACTCACAAGCCAAAGCATTCACCACCCACCCCTCCACCCCCCCGACTCCAAACCCTTTCCTCATCCTTCACTCCGAGATCCCTTCGTCCAAATAGGAACTGAGGCATCAGGAAAAATTCTTGTTGAAACTATCCAGTCTGAGCTTATAAATCACGGCAGTGTCTAGTAATCTCTGTCCCTCCTGGTCATACATCTGCTGAGGGCAGAGGTGCAGCTCCCATGATGGTCAAAACACATGAGCATGACAGGTGGAGGCCCCTGAAGGGACCCCATGTTTTCATCCACTGGATTCCCAGCTTGTTTAACAGCAGAGTTGATAGTTTGAACAGATAAAAAAGGGCTCCTGATTGATGATTTCCACACTGGTGCTCTTTTACAAATGCAAAATGAGCTGACAGTCAAAATGTAAAAGAGTTAGCAGCGTGATTTCTTTAGATTTCTCTCTGTCTGCTTGTGGGGAAACTTTCTAAAGTTGTGATTCTCTCGCTTCCCATGCGAGGTTTATTTTAAGCTTTTCTGACCCTCTTCCTCTCTGTGTCTGGGATACATCTCTGAAAATGCCACAGTGTTCCTGACCTGCTCTGGATACCTGGTTTGGATGAGCTCCAGGCATCAGTGCACATCCTGCAGGAGAGTTCAAGCTGCACCTGATCTCAAAAACAAGATCTCTCCGCAGGACAAAAACACATCTCCTCCACCTTCCTCATCTACTCTAACCTGCTCTCTCTCAATCAGTACACATAAAATCAATCAACAATCCTCAGCCTGGCTGAACCAGATCAGATTTTGTTTTCTTTTATCACCTTTTTCTTCTTTATTTCTAAGAGAGCACTGGATTCCTTCATGTTGTCCAGATGTTGCACTTGCTGCTGCGGTTGCACCCAAAGCAAATTGATTTAATGAGCTGGGAGCAGACTGCGCTAATTTGCTGGTAACGATGTTTCTCTTCGCTGTGAGGCTGACAAACAACAGTCAGACTGCAGAGACAGAAAACTGATCTTCCTCTCTTACCTGTCAGCGTGCCTGCGCTCACCGGCCTCCATAGAGCCACCGCGAGGAGCAGCAGGGACCACCGGGACCGTCTCATGGCTCTTCTCGGGGGGAGCTCGCCTGTGAAAAAGTGCTCCATCGGGGGGGAAGTCATCTCGGAAACGCCGCCGGACTCCATCAGCGCATCTCAGCGGCGCTGATCCAAAACTGCGCCAAGAAAAAGTTCCGCAAAACCGGATCCCGTCGTTTCACTTCCCTCTTTTTTTTCTTCAAGGAGACAGATTGTGCAAAAAAAAGAGAGAAAAACCTCCTCTCTCCCCCCCTTGTGCTGTCGTTTCGCTTGTTCCCGGTGCGCGCTCCTGTGCGCCAAACTTTTCCTCCAATTCAGAAAAAGACGCACGAAACTTTTCTGACTCAAGTTGTTCAAATCGATCTCCAGGAGTATTTTTAACCCCGAGCTTCCTCCAGTCTGTCGTCCAAAGTCTGTCTCCTGCCTCCCTCAGACATTCCCCTGCCTCCTTTCTTCTCCCTCTCTTTCTCCCCCTCCCCTCCTTCAAACAGGATTCAAATTCCTCAACTCAACTTCTTTGCACCCTCCTCCTCCTCCTCCTCCTGAGTCTCCCTCCTTTTCGCTCAGAGGATGTGAGGAACCCTGCGGCATGCTGATTGTCTCAGCACAATCCCCCATTCGCTTTTTAATTACACACGAGTCCCCAGAAGTTGTAAACGACCCGCTTAAATGACCCGTTTCCCGCCTGAGAGAGTCTGGGTGTCAGTCTGCGGCCTGTTCCTGCACATCAGCATCAGCTTCACTCATTATTCTGAGTAAATGAGACACTGAATTACAGAGCTGGAACTTACTTTGCTTTGCATGTCTTATTTTTAGTCATAATAAATCATTTCTCACATGCATGAATGTAAATGTGTCTGATAATATTCTTATTTTATTTGTGTATCTACTAATTTTACTTTTATATTATTTTATGATGTGTCAATACTGTAAATACACGTTTTGCATGATTTTTTCTGCTTTTGCTAGGTTGTTTTCTTACATATTTGACATTGCATTTAGTGCCAAAACCCACTTCCACTTTAATGATTTGTTTGATCAAACAAAATTTTAAATAAGTAAGATGAAATGACTCACTTTAAAGAAATGTCTTAGGAAGTTGATTAAAAAAATACCCCAAACTTCTGCCTTCCCATGAATTTCATCACCGGCCTATAAATATGTCAAGTTACTCCACTATATGAATTCCTCTAATTCCTTCCTTTGCTGCTAACATAAAACTTTTTTGCTTTTCTTTCAGGCATATTACTGTCAGAAAAGTCTGAAGCAGGAAAAAAGGGGAAGAGACCAAAAATGAATCACAGTAAAGTAAACAGTCATAATATTCAGAGTATTTGCTTTTTATCTATGGTTACTGCACATAACCAGGATTATGTCATCCGAATGTCTGGGAATGTGTTTGAACGCCGCTTGAGCCAAAACAGACTGAAGCATGGTCAGCTGTAGTCTAAATAAATGTCCCTGATTCCCATCATGCAGCATGCGGGGCTTGTTGTGTTGTTGCAGACTGTGTGATGTCTGAGGTGTGTGTGTGTGTGTGTGTGTGTTTGCATACCATTCATGAATAATTGATTTGCTGCGTAGATTCCTGTGTTTTTTTCCCTTTTTTTTCCCAGGAAAGTGATGATGGGAGGTGCAGGGCCTCAGGTTGCGGAGCCGCGGGTCCCACTGGCCCTTTAAGAGTGGCTCTGTGGACAGTGTTGTGTTCCCAGGGTCTTTAATGGAGACAGAGAGAGAGACTGAGAAAGACCCCATTGTATATGCTCCCTTTTCAATAGGAGCTTGAGCAATGGTGCTCTCACTGCTCCCAGATAGAAGCACAGAGAGAGAGAGAGGCGAGGAGGGAGGGGAGAGGGTCACCGAGGGGGTCCTGCACAAGAAAGAGGGGTGTTCTACTCAAAAACACAAAGTTTTGGGGCTGGTTGTGCCTGGAAGGAGTGGATGTTTGGGTTTTTGAGGGGGATGGGCATCATCTAAGCAGGACTCAATGTTTGGGTTTGAGCCACGCTGAAATCCTGCAAACCTGATTCACCAAATACCTGAAGACTTAAATGAAGAATGGGATCAAGAGAAGTGAATGAACAAGCTTCCAGTAATAAAACCACTCGTACCTGCAGAACAAGTCTCATGGACATCAGTTATTATGTTCTCTCACAAAGGCAGGCTGCCGTGCCAATATCCTGATTTGGTCTGCAGAACAAAGCAACCTGTTAGTGTCAAAGGAGAGTCTCTGTTGGCTGCAAAACATGGGAAACACCTTCCTGCTGCACTCCCAGCTGCAGGGGATGTTCACAATGAGTTAACCTCTTCTTGTTCTTCTTCTGCAAAGTTTAGGCAGGCTCTTCTGCCTCCTGCTGGTGACAAATGCAAAGCACCAGTACTGCACAAATACTCAGAAATGTACAATAGTGTATGGATGTAGTGATATACCAGCAGTTTAAGTGACATTTAAGGTACATTTATCACAGTTACAGAGGCTGGCTATGTGATTCAAAAAGTTTGGGACTGAACAATTTCTACAAAAAAAGCTTTTTAAATAAGTTGCTTATCATTTAATCTGCCTGCAGTGTTCATTTTGGGTCTTTTCATGTATGACAACATATGAAGAAAAACCTTAAAACTAATGTAATTTCTTTTTTTTTCTCTTTACTTCTGTGATACTTTGCCACCGTAAAAAAACTCTCTCTCAGATGGGACACAGATCCACAGTCTTGCTCTGTGGAAAAACAGCCTCAGAAGTTCAGATGAAGCAAATATGAAGCTTTGGTAGCCTGAGTCAGACAAACGCTCTGTGCGTCTTCCAGATGTATATGCTGTGAATGTGCAGTATGAAATGTCCTCTCTCCACAGATGAACCGCAGCAGAGGGAGAGTAACACAAAAGATCTGGTACCAATGTGAATGTAAGTTTGGAAGATTCCTACTTTCCAGACTTTTAAAACCTCATAAATGCATTTTTAAACAGAATGAGGCCTGTCCCTCATCACTTACACTGAAAACACTTTAGGAAGTCGCTTCATACTGAAACCACAGCAGCTTCAGAGACCAAAAACTTTCTATGCCATATGTGAGAATCTCTTACTGTAAGAACAAGAGGTGTGATTTAGTACTTTTACTTCTGGTATGTTGATTTTTTAAATTTTCTATCAATAATGAATATCCTAAATGTATTCATATCATATCATTATTTAACCACTGAGACATCACCACCATCTGGAGAGGTGCAGCTCTGTTTATTACTTCAACAGATATTTCATGTCCATCACACTCATGATATTAAAGCTTCTCTTTCTCATTAAAATCACAAATATAACTTTAGGAACAATTGATATAAACACTATGAAAACTTCAGATATGCAGAAAATCCTCTGTACTGTGCACCCACATTCATCCTGAAACATCCATAACAACATAATTCAGTATCCTGCATAAAACACACAACTTAAATAACTTTAATGAACTGAAATAGGATTGCATGTTTTTCTGCTACAGCATACAAACCCACCTGGTTGTGTTCTCCTTTGAGAAAGAGACATTTCTATTCATTTCCTTGTTCATATAGCGTTATGTTGTGTAGTTTCAACAATGAACAAAGACTCGTTGTGACGTCAAGGCGTGGACTGTCCTGCTGATCCTGATCCTCCTGCTGAGGAGTGTCAAACAAACAAGCAGATGAATGACTAATTATAACACATGCACGCGGGGAGACACAGGATTAGGGTGGCATTAAATTTGTGTACTCTTGGTCGCTCTGGGGAGGGTCGAACAGGGTTGACATGATAACAAGATAAAGCTCTAAACTCAGCTTAGAGTTCATGTTGACCAGCAGCAGTGAATTAAGACTCGGATGTCTAACGAGCCCAACCCTTTCTAAAGTCAGACGCTCCTTCATTTCCACATCTGTTTCCTTTTACTCGCATACAGAGTTCATAAAAATTCACTCGACAGCACGGAGGGATCCAGGTTTTCCATCAGCACTTGGCTTTTAATATCTATATCTGTTTTTGTTAAGCTAGAATTGATAATAAATCATAAACGCAGCAGACTGTAAATGGGAATAAACTTCCAGAGTCTCTCAGAAACAGAAATACACTTCAAACAAAAGTTTTGGCTTGTCGCTGGTGTCGTGCAGTACATTATCAGTTCATTTGTTCCGTAACAGCTTTTTGGGGAGATATTTTTAGTGCTTATCTATTTTAAAAAAGTTCTATTTTAATATTTTGTTTAGTTTATTTAAACTCTTGCATCTCTCATTTAGTCAAATCCTCTTTCCAGTTGATGTAAGCAAAATGTTAATGATACCTGTTTTTATTGGTGTGTGTTTAATTTTACTGTGAATGCTCAAATGCAGAAAAAGAAGCACTAAAAAAAAGCTTCTTGTCAAGCGTTTCCCCTGAAGGCCTGTGACTGCAGTTTGAGGATCACTGTCTTAGTGTACATCATTGTTCGACCTGAAGATTTAAGCTCTCTCGTTGGTAAGTGTCGGGCCTTGAGGTTGTAGCTGCAGGTGGCATCCTGCAGGTAACTAAACATTAAGTTTACATACACATATATTTAACTGGAAGTGTTATTTGCATTATATCAAAATGTGTATTTTGTCTCTTTTTAGGCTCTCCACCACTTTATAACTCATTTATCTGTGAACGTAGGACCTGTTTGAATGCAGTGTGATGGTGTCTCTCTTGTTATGTAATGTTATTCTACCCGGGACAAGCGGGCACGACTCTGTACGATGAGTGGCGTTTAATCCTGCTCAGATATACGACATTGAAAAAACAGTTAATATCTTGGAGGTTGCTGCTCGCAGAGGAGTATGTATCCCACGTCTGGGTGGATTAAAATCTTGGTTGGGGCTATCCACGGCAACGTGACAACAGGCCTCCAGCTGTGCAAGAATAATAATCCCTCTGTTTTAATCTGCCCGAGCGGAGAGGGGGCGATCCAAGGCCTGGTTTTGGGGGCCATCCAAGGGCGCAGAGATACAAACAGGTTTGATGACAGTTTAATGATAAGCTATTATGAAGCTCCCATATGCTGTGTGCAGGGCTGCAGATAAGGGCTTAATCTGTGCGCGTGTTCCTGACAGAGGAGCAGCATGGGAAGGTCCAACATGACATCTGGGGATGATGGCCGGGGTGAAAATCACTGGATCCTTCTGCTGGCATTTGTCCATCGCTGCTCTGATTATTTGGGCCTTACATACGCATGATGTTTATGTGTGCAAAAGCAGGGATGACTCCAATTCCACTCACAACAGCCTGGGTTTAAGGAAGGAAGGCCTAAATAGTAGGGATTATTCTCTCTCTCTGTCTCTCTCTCTCTCTCTCTCTCTCTCTCCCTATTTTTTCAGCATCAGATGCTCTTCCTCTCATTTCAGTCCCCGTTGCCGTGATGACCACAGGCATGAGCACAGCAGGCATTCACCGAGGCTTCCTCAGGAAATATGGTAGGCCTGCTTTGATTCCTCCATCCGTCTGCACTTCACGTGATGGGTGCTTCATGTTTGTGCTCCTACTATTGGAGGTTATATTTTATTTCCCTGGATTATACAACACTGTTTTTTTACGGGTTTTTTTTGCATTAAATGTGGGTCACTTGCTGTGTGGTGTTTTAAATACTCTCCACCTGTGGTAGGCTGCAGTTTCTACCTGACATTTATCTCTTTATCTGCTGCGTGTTTGCAGCGTTGTTTGTGTGTTTTATTCTTTATGCTTATCACAATCTGATCAGCAGGAGGCGAATGATCAGAGTTGATGTTATTATTTGATTTATATGGAGATTTTTCGATCTGAAAGGGTCATTTAAATTATGGTCAAATCTCAAATCTTACAACATTACTGACAGCCAAAATAAAAACAAAGGATTAAGCATTTTAAAGGACCTTTTGTTGGTTAAGTGACACTTATTTAGACTTATGCACTGAGTCTATTGAACTATTGAACTGGCATTTATTCTAATAAACACAGCAGAGCCTATAAAGCTGTGGACTTCACAACGAGTGAAGAAGAAAGCTGTCCCACATCAGCGCTCCAGCTCTGAGATGAGTGATATCGATTTAAAAGTCACTCTGTGTGATATAATGTCTCCCAGATGTGTTTTTACAGAATGACGAGATGTTAATTTTCAAAGCCAAGTAAGATTCAGCCAGAGTTTCATGTCTTTGCGCTTATGTTGCATCTGTTTTTTATCTCCCTTGACTTCACTGAATGTGGCGTCATGGTGGCTCAGCGGGACTGAGGCCGAGGATACGAGCAATGTCAAGAGTTCACACTCAAATGTGTCTTTTCTCTCTCACAGAACTGCAAATATATACATTTATATGATAGTAAAACTAGTGATTAATGATGTTTTATAATGTTGAAATGATGATGAAATCTATATGTCTTCTATAAAGTTGTTCGCCCATTGTGTTTCCAAGTAAATGCCATGATAACAGGCATTTCCACTCCTATACCTCTCTCTCTCTCTGTCTCTCTCTCTTTTGTAAAATCCACCTGTTCATCTTTAATCCTCTGTATGGAGAAATGGAGCAGATCTTTTCCCATCCATCAACATGTGCTCGCCGTCTATTATCATTATTACACAACGGACGGCTGTCTGGGACACTTACAGTCCAACGCCACCGTGTGTGTCCTGTCCTGAAAAACTCACAGCGTGCTCCAAAAACAGAGGCTTTATTCTCTTGTTTACACAGGTTAAAGGTTGCCTTGCTAATGAGAGGAGGCGACTAACCGGCTGTTTGCAAGGACAGGGAGATTTATGTTGCAATTATTCCCATGTAACTTTCACACCTTAATGCTGCTCTGAGCACTGTTGTCTGTGCGCAATCTGCATTTCTCCAATTATTTTAGCATTAAGGCCACATGCATTTGCATTTTTTTTTGCATTTCTCTCATGCAGTACAGTTTTAGAGCAGCTCTTACTTTAAATTTAAATCCTTCAAATGTCCTGGTAAAGTTGTCCTTCATGAGGGGATTTGGAAATGAACAAATCAACATTATGTTTCCTACAGATTATTTCCTGGCGGTGAGTTTCTTCTCGGTGTAATAACATCCCAAACAACCGACATGTTACCCGTTTTTTTATGTATACATATCAAATTCCTGGCAGAGAAGTGATGAATCAGCTCTGCAGTCAGTTTTTGCAGCTGTGTTGGTAACAACATTTAATCTTAAATCTATCCTCTTATGTAAATGATTTAACATTAAACTGAATTAAAAACACTGCAGAGTGAAGGTCAAATCACAGATTCAAAAACACACAAACAGCTAAATGAGGACTGGCCAGAACTGAACAACTTTAGGTATTTGTGTTTTTCTGCTCTCTCAGCGTAACAGTTTATGTGAGACTATAGATCTTAGTAGGAAGTAAACAGTAATTCCCTGCATCCTCATGGTCTGCTGATTTTGTAGTTTTACAGCTTTCCAGCTTGGTAAAAGACCATCCAGTTCAGACCTCTATGTACCAGGTCTGCTTTTGTTATGTGTGTAGTGTATATTGTCCTTAATTGTCTTTTATTGTGTATTTTTATTGCGTTTTTCTATTATGTGTTGTGTTTTAATTTTTTCACTTTTTAACACTTCATCTCTATGTTCTCTCTCTCTCATTATGCAACGTACAAGCTGTATAATGCTCTTGTAAAACACTGTTATGTCTGCCTGTGAAAAGTGCTCAAGAAAATATCTTTCTTTAGAGCCAAATCACTGCAACTGAAAGGAGAAAACCATCATAAACTCTTCACTAATCTGACAAAGTGCAGGCTCCTGTAACTCTGCAGATGGAGGTGTTGGTCAGTCTGGAGTATGTCAGCAAGTATTTGATGGATTGCTATGAAATTTGGTGTAGACATTCATGGCGATCCCTAACTCTTTCTATGACCAAACACCTGAAAAGTTTACACCAGAAGTTTGAGTTTTTGTGCTACTTGGTAAATGTTACTGCGTTAAACCAGGTGGACAAGGTCAGTGTTAAACCAGGCACTGTGACTGTGTTACTGAATGACTGTTAACATTTAACTCAAAGTGCCGCTGTGCCTCAGAGCTGCTTGAATGGCTGCAGACTGTTTTAACAAACTTCCTCTGTGCAGATCAGTTTTCTTTCTTATCACCATCCAAGACAACATAAGCAACTTTATATTATCTCTGCTTCAGGGGGCTTCATGTTTAAGCAGTGGAAGGAGAGGTACCTCGTGCTGACCATGGAGGGGAGCCTGTTGGTGTGCCGTGACGCAGAGTCCCCCCCTGACCAGGTGGTGGCGCTGCAAACCAGCTGCGAGTCCATCGCAGAGGGCCGAGAAATCCTCGACCTGCCCAAGTTGCCTCCAGGTGGCAGGAGGGACTGCTGCTTCGCCCTCATCCTGCCACAGAACAAGTTCCTGCTGCTTCTCACTGACAACCCTGAAGACTGCAAGTGGGTCTGACACACACACACACACACACACACACACACACTAAAACACACACTGTCCTTTCCCCCACTCATTATCAGATGTCAGCTGTTGACATATTGACACACCTTCATGCTGGTATGCAGGTGTCCTCTGCCCCACTGACTGTCAGACATGTTTACTACAGATCGTTGTACTTTCTCATGTTGTTATAAAGATCCTGGATCTGGTTCAAAACTAATGACTCGTCATTTCACCCTTTTCACAGTCTGTGGCTGAACTTGATCAGGAAAGTGAGAGAGGTGAGTCAACGCTTTTTTGGCCTCACTCATCTCAACACCTCAAGTTTAAAACACCTGAAATCATGTGAATCTTACAAAAACATGCGATATCTGCAGACATCCAAAGGGAAGTCCCTGAGTGTTCTCAGAATAAGGAAGAGTCTGATTTATTTTTTTATCTCTGTCTCATTTCCCAGGGTGTCATGTCGCCTCTGACCCTGCAGAGACGGTGCAGCATCACCCCCTGCATCACAGACAGAGACCCCCTGCCCGACTCCTCCAGCGACAAAGACCCCGGGTCACCCAGGGTCGGAGAGGGGACCCCAAATCTGTCTCCTCGAGTCACCGAACGGGGAGGCTCCCTCAGAATCAGAGGCCAAAACCAAGGTCAGGCTTTGGGTCGCCTGCAGACACAGATGTAGAGATATTTTTAGAAGAAAAACAAGAGCAAATGGAGGAAACATCTTTGCCGCTAAAACAACACAACAGCAAAAACTGCAAAAGCTGCAGGATTAGTTATAAGGAACACAGAAACTTTAAGAAGTCTGCTAAATGCACATATTGTTGTCCAGTCTGACTGTAGAAAGAGACACATCCAGAGAGTATCTAATAAAAACAGTCATCTAATCAATTATGCATTGCTGATATTATTTTTCGAACTGCTTCTGCAGCCAGCGGACCACGGCGGGCTCTGCGCAGTGTCTCCGTGGCCCCCCCTCATCGCGTGTCAGACTGTCTCCGCCACGGCAACAGCAGCGATGCCCGGGCCGTGAGGGCAGTGTGCCTCCTGATGGGAGGGGCAGCGGCCTCCTCCGCCATGGGCTACCTCAGCTCCTGCTCCCCCTCCTCGCCTCTCGCTGGCAGGGCCCCGGAGATCGCCCACGGGGCCGGGGGCTTCTCCGAGCTTTCTGGGGGAGGCTCCTTCCACGCCTGCAGCCAGGACGTGGACTCTCCACACTTCAACAGCTTCGACTTTGAAGGAGACTCCGACTTTGATGCATTTGACTGCGGAGGATTTGCTTTTTAGTAGACACAGAGAGGAACTGTGCGAAAGACCCTTAATCTCACCACAATCCCTGTGTTGGTACTCCTTTGTAATATAAGGGCACTGTTATTAATTAATCACTCGTTGGGTTATCTGTACGTCTAATTTATAAATTAATGAAGGTGTTCTTCCTGGCCTTATGCCCATGCTCCTCAGGTAAATCATTCATGATCTTGACTCCTGAACACTGTCTGTCTGTGTTGTATCAGTCTTTCCATGCCACAGGGTGGCTTGGGGTCAGCCGGGTGAGCAGAGACAGCCACACGGACTTTTATGAGGAAAGTTTGGTCTTGAATTTAAACATTTGTGTCTTTCCACTGTTTATTTCCTCACTGTGTATATTTTATACTTTTTTTTTTAAAAAAGAAGAAGATATTTTCATCTACCTTCTCTCCATTTCACTGACACTTTCCTTTTGCCCTGCTTTCATTAATCAGCCTGTTACCTGGACAAACCAGTATCTTCACATGAAATGCTGTCCAAAGGTGAAGTCCAATAAATCCTGCTTTCACCATGCTTTCGCCTCCCTCTCTCTCTCTTTCTTTCTCTCTCTCCCTATCTGGATCCATCTGCTCTTTTGTTGGCTGGCGAGGAGCATCAGTGCTGACAGCAGGTCCACGTTTGGAGATGAGGGATGATGAAGCAGATTTGCACAAGAGGGGAATATACAGGGCCTGAAAGGATGTTTGTGCTTATCTGAGATTTTATTGCAAAGCAAATATAATCTCTTGGCTTTACAGCTCATGAGCTGGATGTGAACTTCTGTGCATGTGTGTGTTTACACACAAAATACATTATTCAAAGATCAATACCCTGTATACAAACTACTGAATGAAACGAAATCCTGATGGAACAAGTGCACAAACTTTTTTGTCCTTCAGATCACACAGTAATCACAATACTGCAATCGAAGAGGAGGGTATGAATCTTTCTGCTTAAGCACAGTAGCTTTTGATAATCTTTTATGATTTCTTTTTTTCCCCAACAAACCTCACTGGTGTCTATTACATCACAAATATTATGAAACGCCGGCTCAATACCGGCATGGCTGCCAATCAGGCCAAACACCCAATGAGTTTGCAATTCAGTTACATATTGATGAGCTTGAGGTTGAGAATATGCACCATTACAGTGCAGTTTACGGTGCTGTTGCAGTACTTCCTTTAAAGTCTAAGATTAAAAATGTTTAATAAAGTTAATATACAGACAAACAGTAATTCAGCATGACAGACACGAGTAACAAGTATTGAGAGTGTGTGTGAGATTTTCTGCATTTAACCAGAGTTGGCAGGTCTGGTTTTAACTTTACTGTGTCAGCAATTTCACTATAGCCTTTTTTTATGTCTCTTTATCTAAACAGAGGCCTGAATAGAGCGTGCACTGAGTGTGTGTAAAGGGCATGTATGTTCAGCAGTTGTCTTTCTTATTGATGTTTTGCAACACTGCCTCCTGATATTCATTCATTGCGTCTAACTTTTGAAGACCATTATCATGCTTGTTTATTGTAATGGTATTGTGAGTGCTGGTGTTCTTGCAATGTTTTTATGTATGCTGGTCAGGATGCATTAACGTTGCATATATA
>JBAJHX010000049.1:3454743-3505798 GCA_037176925.1 Amniataba percoides | reverse complement strand
TAAAGTTATAAATCCCCTCTCCACATCCCACATTGTTAGTTTTGGGTATCAGTGATGAAGGATGTTGCGGCAGATGCAACATTTATGCTGACAAACAACATTAAGAGATTACGGGATGGAAGAGGGCATCTGGGGGAGAGAGGAAAACAAATGAGGGATCACAAAAAGACATCAAAATGTGTGTTTCCAGCTGATGTGAGGCCAAATATTTCACACAGATTTGATGTGATATGAGATATATAATATTACTAAAAAGATGCCAATCACTCAAACACCTGTAAGAAAAATAAAAAGCATGTTTGGTCCTAGAAGTTAGATTTGTGCAAAGACGCACAACCAAAGAAAGACTATATGTACCTGATAAAAACAATATGCATGATAAGTGAAGGACTGGATTTGTAGTCAAAGTCTAAGACAAGTGCGACAGCTTTATTGGACTGCATTCATGCATTTATACCTCCCTCTTCAGCCACACTTTTTAATCCTCTTTCTGATGGCAGAGCATGCAGAGTAAACATAGAATATGTTACATAACCGTTTAATATGCGGAAACACCATAAGACCAGATTTACTGAGACACAATGTATAGTATGTTGAGTTAAATTACATTTTCACTTCAGTGCAGCAAACTATGTCAGTGATTATGATCAATACAGGCTTAAAATAGGTAAAGGGTGATGCAGTGGTATTACCAAATGTGTGTTTGTGTTATGTTGTTTATTGTATGTGTGTATGTCTTTATTATAAAAAGCAACTAGGATTCATTTAATCTCATTTATCATGTCATTCACTTGCAGCAAGATGAATGATGTCCACATGTAGATCTCCATCTGGGGTTCTTAATTCAAAGAAACATAATTCTGTCCTGTGATTCAATACTGGGCAGAAATAAAAGGAATAATATTATTCAGTATTTAACATTTTGTACTTTGGATCATCTATTTTCTATCTATACCGATTATCCTCCTGAGCGGGACGCGTAGGTGCTGATCCCAGCTGGCAGATTGGATCAGGCAAAATGTAATCACGCTGCATGTACACAATGAATGAGATTTTGTGTGTGCTTGTTCGTAAAATTCAAGTCATGTCCTGTGACAGTTTGCTTTGTTAGCCTCGCTTTGTCGCCACTGGCTTTTCATCAGAGGAAAACATCAATCAGGTGAGAGTACACGGGGCGGTCACATGGTTCACCTGTGGCCTAATGCAGAGCTCCTGCCAAGTCTCTGTTAAATATAAATATTCAGATGTAAACGCCTATCAAAGGGTGAAAGTGAGTATAAAAGAGAGCAGCTGACTGGGAGAGAGTTCAGAGGATGAAAGTCTAGAGAGCATCATGGACTTTTCGACCACATTGATCCTGGCGGGGCTGCTCTTAGCTGTGCTGTGGCTGTTTAGGGTGAAAAACAGCAGCAGGTACCGTTTGCCTCCCGGACCCTTTGCACTTCCTCTGGTTGGAAACCTGCCACAACTGGAAAAAAATGCACCTTTTAAAAGCTTCCTCAAGGTGAGTTTGGAAACAAATTTATTTTGCATTTTTTGCATGATAATCTGAACTGATAATCATGATAATCTGATATAACTCAGGGTTAGTGAGTTTTGATTGCATGTGGACTTTTGCACAAAAAGAGTCAAATGTGCATGAGCGACAAAGACCCCGGGTCACCCAGGGTCGGAGAGTGTTTATTGCCATAACAAATGACGGTCTTTTTATCTAGTTCAGTGAAACCTACGGTCCTGTGATGACGTTTTACCTGGGCTGGCAGCGGACGGTTGTGCTGGTGGGATATGACGCAGTGAAGGAGGCTCTGGTGGATCAGGCAGATGACTTCACGGGCAGAGGGCCTCTGCCGTTTCTCCTGAAGGCCACAAAGGGCTACGGTAACTCTGTGCACTCCAGATCTGTCACATCTGTTGAAGAATCAGTGATTGTTTTCTGTGTCTATGTGGCTCCAGTTGGTCAACAAGCATGCGTTTCCTTTCGTCAGGTTTGGGGATCAGTAACGGCGAGCGCTGGCGGCAGCTGCGACGTTTCACCCTGACAACCCTGAGAGACTTTGGGATGGGACGCAAGGGGATGGAGCAGTGGATCCAAGAGGAGAGCCAGCACTTGAAAGCGCACATAGAGACATTCAAAGGTGTGTTTTCATCTGTTGAGAGCATCTGTAAGAGCACACACATCACAAGGCTGAAATAAAAGAGGATTATTGCATCATCTGTCAAGAGAAGTTTAAATTTTACAGCCTTTCATCACATCGTTGAGTACAGAGAAAACATCTTATCAACTGTTTAAATCTCTAGCAAAAAAAAAAACAGCAAAAAAATGAATGCATGTCTGCAGAAGATATGCATCTGAACACTGGTGTTTTGCTTGCTTCAGCTGCTTTCTTTAGTTCTTATCTCTGTCTGTGCAAAGTAAAGAGAGAATATGTTACATAACATGCTTAACTACAGAAGCTTCATTCACAATTTCTTTTTTTATCAAGTTATCAAGTAGTGTGTTTTAAAATGAACAAATGGCCCGTGGAGTAAATACCCTCATTAGATGATCAGTGTGAATTCAAATAACATTTTCATTGAATGTTTTTGCATTTTATATTGATAAAAAAAAGTTAATGATTGAAGGAAGCATATGAAATGAATAACGTTGTCACAGAGTAACCTGTAAGACATTGAGTGTCTAACCACTCAGATAACTTTGTGGCACACAGTCAAGGCCAAGACTCAAGCTTTAATAAACAAAAATGATCTTTAAAAGCTGGTCGCTGTTGAAGCTTTGAAACTGATCACAGCAGGTTGTCAAAGCATCCAGAGGGAACTGCAAGATGTTCAGCCTCCAGCAAACTTTCACCATTTTTTTCTGCATCTTTCTAGCGTCACTTTTTTCTTCTGATTAGATCCTTTAATAGATTCATCTAAATGTGTCTTCCTCCTCTCCTCCAGCCAAGCCATTCGACCCCACCTTCTTGCTGAGCTGCACCGTGTCCAACATAATCTGCTGCCTGGTGTTCGGCGAGCGCTTCAGTTACGACGACAAACAGTTCCTAAACCTCCTCAACATCATGTCTCAGATTTTACAGTTCAACAGCAGCCCGATGGGTCAGGTGAGTGGAGGCAGGAGTCAGAAGTCAGAAGACTGATGGTACAATAAAAAAAAATCCATGTTATCAATTTCTGGTTTTCATACGTCGTCCACAAGTAATCTCCAGAAGAGAGAATATTATGTACCACTTCCACCAAATGTATATGCAGTCGCAGCATATTGAACACATTTCTACATTATTCATCCCCTGGGAGAAGAAAAAAGTGGAAATATGTTGTGTGTTTCTCTCACAGATGTACAACATCTTTCCGTGGCTCATGGAGCGTCTGCCGGGGCCCCAGCACGCCTGTTTTGCCTGGGTTGAGGAGGTGAGAGAGTTTATCAAGACGAAGATCCAAGAGCACAAAGATACGCTGGACCCCAGCTCCCCAAGAGACTATATCGACTGCTTTCTCATCCGAATGAACCAGGTTGGAAAGAATTTAAGGATTTCTTTTAAGAACCCAAGATCAAACTCAGCAATATAATTTTCATACATTTTCATATCATCTTAAAACTCATCTGTATCTTGTCATTTCAAATCTAAATCCTGGAATTAATCTGTTCAAATGATAAAATTTTAAGAAAACAAAAGGCCTCTTTGAATTTTGGCTCTGGTTCTGCATCTCATAGCATTTTTACCTAATTGTCTCCTCAGGAAAAGGACGTTCCCACAACAGAGTTCCACTTTGACAACTTGGTTTCAACAGTGATGAATCTTTTTCTGGCAGGAACAGAAACCACCAGCTCCACCATCAGATATGGCCTCAGTGTGCTGATCAAACACCCAGAAATACAGAGTAAGTCCTCCGATGGACGACAGTCTTCTTATCTCACCAGTACTAAATGCATCAAGGTCAAGAACTGAGTAATCTTGTATCTGCGTGGTAACTTTCATGATTTGTGCACAGAGAAAATGCAGAAAGAGATTGACTCTGTGATTGGACAAGATCGCTGCCCCAACATGGAGGACAGGAAGTCACTCCCCTTCACAGATGCCGTCATCCACGAGGTGCAGCGTTACCTGGACATCGTTCCCTTCAGCCTCCCTCACTACGCGCTCCACAACATCTCTTTCAGAGGTTACACAATCCCCAAGGTAATTTCATCCAAAGACATCACATTTGCTGGAGAAAGGAGGCCATGATGACTAACATGATGTCTCAACAGGACACCGTGATCATTCCCTTGCTGCACTCTGTCCTGAAAGAGGAAAAGCAGTGGGCAGCTCCCTGGTCCTTTAGCCCTGAGAACTTCTTGGACCACAATGGCAACTTTAAAAAAAATCCTGCTTTCCTGCCCTTTGCTGCAGGTACGTCCCAATCCTCAGTTAGTTAACGCACGTCAACGTCCTCGTGTCCATCATGCAAACAAACTCACACGAATACTGAATGTGTTTTACTTGACAGTTTTGTTTGTGTCTCCTAACAGGGAAGAGAGCCTGCGTTGGTGAGTCGCTGGCTCGTATGGAGCTTTTTATCTTTCTTGTGACGCTGCTGCGACATTTCACCTTCTCCTGCTCTGGAGGTCCCGACAGTATCAACCTCGTTCCAGAGTACAGCAGCTTCGCCAACGTGCCTCGAAGGTACGAAATCATCGCCACCACGCGGTGAGAAGACGAGGCCCGCTCAGACCGTCCATCATGTGCAGACTGTGATGACAACATATGTGTCTCTATTGTCATATTTAATGTTCTCTGTGGTTTTCAGCCACCATCAGACTCAAGTTTAAGAAAAAAATGTTTCTCTAAAGTTTTATTATGAATCCTCTCATGTTTTCTTTCCATGTTTCTCTTTTTGTACATATTTTAATCAACTCTCCATTCCTGTTTTAACTGTAAATAAAATAAAGGTGTAATACTGAAACCCCCTTTGCAAGAAAATGTTGTTTTCAAACAGGTTCTTTTACCACTGTCCCCCTGTGAAACATTTATTTCAAATCTGCATCCATTTGTTCATGTAATCATGATTGAACTGACTCTTTTCTGTAGAGTAGGTGTGACTCATTCACGCCAATGAAACAGGTCAATTATTCAGAGGTCAATGCAATAAAAAACCATCACTTCAGACAACTTAGAGATGTCAGTTCAAGAAAAAAAACCTTCTCAATTCTCAGATGTGTGCTCATCATACTGATCAAATATCATCACAGCCCCTACTAGACACAAAGATTTCATGCTTTCTCATAATATTACGTGCAACATTATGTTTTAGATCAGTGGTCACTAAACCTGAGCTCTGCTTCCCTGCATGTTTGACATATTATCATGGTCTAAGACACCTGATTCTAATTTCATTAATTTGCTGAAGCCTGTTGAGGGCTTGATTACAAGAACTAGACTAAAGTCAAAGTTACGTCTGCTCTCTTTGCTCGTACGCTAAATGAAGTTCCTGAAAAGTCATCTCCAGGTGTGTTTTTGACTTCACCTCCTTGATTAAAAAATCACATTAACACTTCCTGCATGTTACTGAGTATGACTCTGTGCACATTACTGCAGCTGCATGCTCTCATTGTGCTCAGAGACTCAGAGACCTGCACCCTCGCCTGGCTGGACACAGAGGCAGAGAACTGTAGTAACCTTCAGTAACCCCTCCCCTCCAGTTTTTCCTGCTCAGCTGCACCCTGCAGAATCAGGCCAGAGGTGCAAACAGCTGTGAGCCTCGGTGCAGAGTTGTTGTCGGTGCTGTCTGTCTCGGAGCTGTCTGTCTCAGAGCTGTCTGTCATGGAGCTGTCTGTCACGGTGCTCTGTGCGGGACTGCTCCTCGTCCTGCTGTGTTTCTTCAGTCTGAAGAGGCGCACAAAGTTCACTTTACCTCCAGGACCGCCTGCTCTGCCTATCATTGGAAACCTGCCGCAGCTCGACAAAAGAGCTCCTTTCAAGACTCTGCTGAAGGTGAGACTGACTGACAGTCTGTGTTCATATCACTCCAGCTTTCTCAACTTTTTGTTTTCCAGTTTTCTCACCTGCTGAGAGAAATCCAGATATTCTGTGCTTCTCAGCTGGTATTTCTGTGATCTTGTTTACTTGTTTGACTCCTGTGTGTCTCCACATGAAGTCACATGCTTGTTCCCCTGCAGCTCAGTGAAAGCTATGGCCCTGTGATGACTGTGTACCTGGGCCCTCAGCGCACTGTGGTCCTGGTCGGGCTCGATGCAGTGAAGGAGGCTTTAGTGGACCAGGCGGAGGACTTCACTGGCAGAGGGCCTGTTCCTTTCCTCGTCAGAGTCACCAGGGGCTATGGTAACATGGAAGAAATGTCACATAACAACATTTTTGAGGATATTTGTGGCCCCAACAGGGGGGTTGCATTACTGTGCTGCACGATCTTTCCTGTTGCACCTTTAACCAAATCCAGCAGTAATACTTTCTGCATTTTAGCAGCTGAAATTATTTTATTCTCACATTTCCACAGGTTAATTAAAAAACATCCTAGTAAATCACAACACATACAATAAAACAATAACGGACATACTTTAGCAAAGTTACTGCATTTGGTGTGGTGTCTTCTTAAAAAATGGGTGAAGAGGAAGTTTCTGGCCTCTTATTTTAGCTGCATTTTGTATTAATGTCTCACTCATTTCTGCTCCTTCCCGATAATCTTACTGGTTATTTTTGTAACTCTGGATGACACACACCATGTGCACATAAAACACTTTCAACAAGACTTCTTTAAAGTGTCTTTAAAGTATTTTACGTATATTGCATGAATCCAGTTTCCTGAGTGTAGGTACAAGCATTAAATTACTTTTAAAAATAAAAATGTATTCTGTGTTTTCTGTGAAAGTTAAAGTGCACTTAAAGTCGATTTCTAAATATTTACTCCTCTTGACCAGTAGTCAAAACAGGTGGAAAATGATGACGTGCAGTGCTGTAGTTCTTCATTTTCTGCTTCATTTTAATTTTCTTTTGACTCTTATTTCTACGTCTTCAAAGGTTTGGCCATCAGTAACGGAGACCGCTGGCGGCAGTTGCGGCGTTTCACCCTGACGACGCTGAGAGACTTTGGGATGGGACGGAAGGGGATGGAGGAGTGGATCCAAGAGGAGAGCAAACACCTGGTGGCTCGCATTAATAGTACTAAAGGTGAGTGTGTGTGTGTGTGTGTGAGTGTGTGTGTTTGTTTGTGTGAGTTTCTCTATCAGGTGTGTGCAGGGTCAGAACAAAAAGGCAGCACTTGTGTCAACAGACCAGTATTTATGGACTTTAAACTGTAAATAAGGCAGGTGAGATTTTAACTTTTCTCGTATTTTCAAGACAACAAAGTTGAGCTGGTTTGTTTTATTCATTTTTATTCAAATGCAGTGTGAAATATTTTCAGCCAAATCAAACATTTTTGCTTTAAGCTGTCTGCATGTTAGAAATTATTTTCTACATGTTTGACATTTTTCAGCAAATAAGCAAACTGTGTTCTGCATTTCAGTGTCTAACTTTGTGTTTGACAAATCAGTTGAAAAATGAGCCATAATGAATATTTACGTCGACATTTCAGGCATGTAAAGATGCTGAACGTGAAGAGGCAGGTCACTTCATGCAGCCTCGGCTCGCAGCCAAAACGCTGCTTTGAAGAAAGAGCCAGCAAATCCTGCTCAGCCCTCATGACCTGCCTTTTGCACAATTGCAACTGTCATGTCAAATATCAATCACACACTTTTCCACTCTAAAGTCTGTCTTTACGCTCAGTTTAACAAGGAAAAGTAGTTCCAAGTGAGGTCTGTTAGGGACGCTGCTTCTGTTTGTCTAAAATAGATATCTCAAATAAAAATCTTTATCTGGGCAATTAAAACCAGAAACACAGCTATCTGCATGATGAGAATCCAACTACAGGTATATGAAAATGTTTCCTAATTTAGGTGAATGGATCCTTGATGGGCTGTTTAAATGTGCAAACTTAAACTAAGGCTGTGCAGCAAATGCAACAGATAATATGATTTGCTTGCTAAAATAATACAGGCAAATCTGTATTTTCCACGTTTCCAAGTTTTTGGAAAGCCATGTTTTTACCTCTGGTGATTTCAGACTGACACTGAAGGTTTTCTGAGCACACTCATCTTTTTCTCCAGCTGCCCCTTTCGATCCAACCTTCATCTTGAGCTGCACCGTGTCCAACGTGATCTGCTGCTTGGTGTTCGGGCAGCGTTTCAGCTACGACGACGAGCACTTCCTCCACCTTCTGCAGATAATCTCAAACACCCTGAAATTCGGCAGCAGTCCCTGGGGTCAGGTAAGAGGGCCGGGTGCAGAGAAGGTGAGGTGGGTGGGATAGTGCTTCCTACAAAGCTGTTCTTTTGTGACTAGATCACACAAGTCACAAAATAAAAGGACAAAAACAACATAAAGTAGTAGAAAAGTGCCTGCATCTGCCACCAGAACAACTTCAGTAACAGTTAGGTTAAGACTGGGTGACTGTGAAGGCCATAGCCTGAGACTAACATAATTTTCATCAAACCACTCATTTACTTAGTTTTCCCTTTAATTTGTCCCTTCTCTGTATATATCTACAGTCAGTCCTTTTAGGGAATGATTTACTGTCTGTATGCATCTTCACGCACCAGTGCATTTTTATCTAAGCAGCACCTCAGATACCAAAAGTTTGCAGGTACTTTCTACTCAGCTGATGACACATTATTCACGAGTCCTCTCCACCCCATCACAGATGTATAATATCTTCCCTCGGCTGATGGAGTGGCTGCCAGGCTATCAGCACAAAGTGTTTGCCAAACTCGAAGAGCTGAGAGGGTTTATTATGGGAAAGATTCAGGAACACCAAGACACGCTGGACCCCAGCTCGCCCAGAGATTACATCGACTGCTTCCTCACGAGACTCAGCCAGGTATGAACTAAAGGTCATTTTAGTGTGTGTCATTTCAAACATAGTCTGCACATACTGAGTACTTTAGACCACTTTAGATGCACAGATCATCTCCTTAGACTTTCATTTTGATCCTGCATGTACTATCGTCATGTCAGTAAAATGGTTCTTCTCTTTTTTTTTTTTTTTGTTTAGGAAAAGCATGTTGCCACAACTGAGTTCCACTATGAAAACCTGGTGTCCACAGTGTTGAATCTGTACCTCGCAGGGACTGAAACCACCAGCTCAACTATCAGATTTGGACTAAATGTACTCATGAAATACCCCAAAATACAGGGTAGGTGACAGAAATGACAGCAAATCCTCAGAACTGAAAAGCTGGAAGTGGCGTATTTACATTTTTCCACATAAATAACTTGAAAACTAAGGATTCATCTAAGAATGAATGATTTTTAAAGAATTGCTTTGTTGATTTCACTAGTTAATTAAGGGATAAATAGTTTCAGCACTTGTTAAATAGCAGTGTCTTCCTCATCCTGAAGAAAAAATGCAGCAGGAGATTGACACTGTGATTGGACGAGGACGTAGTCCCTACATGGAGGACAGGAAGTCCCTCCCTTTCACGGACGCAGTCCTCCATGAAATTCAGCGTTTTATGGATATCGTCCCAATGGGCATCCCTCACTACGCACTCTGGGACATCTCGTTCAGAGGTTACACAATCCCCAAGGTAATTCTGGTGTCATCACATGTAGTTTTAGTGATGTGTTTTTTTATATAACACACAAGTTTCCCATCTCATTTAATGTCTCGTCTCAACAGGCCACACTGATTCTTCCCCTGCTGCACTCTGTGCTGAAAGAGGAAGAAAAGTGGGAGACCCCGTGGTCCTTCAACCCCCAGCACTTCCTGGACGACAATGGCAACTTTAAGAAAAATCCTGCATTCCTGCCGTTCTCCGCAGGTAAATCATTAAGTTCATTTCCTTTACTTGCTCAGAAAAGTTGGGTGAACCTTGAAACAGATTTAAGGTCGTTATGCTCTTTTCTGAGCGATAATTATGAAGCCAAGCATATCAAGTCTCTGCAGTCATGTTTCAATTATCTTCAGTGCAAATGTCAGAGATCACTCGTCAGATGATGATATGATAACATCAGTTAAGTTACCCCAGCATGATCTGACAGTGTCTTGGCTTTTGAGCGCCTCCTGTAAATGTTCAGTGGTGTTGATGTCAGGTGACTGTGGAGGAAAGTTGATGAGGAGGCATTGGTTGGTCTTCAGGTGTAGTTCCTGCAAAGCTTTGAGGTGTTTGAGGTCATTACTCTGCTGCAGTGTGAAGATGCGTAGAAGAGTGTAGCACAGCATACGTCTCAGTCGGGGTTGGAGTCCACCATGTTTCACTGTTGATACATCGTGGCATCATTTTCTCCACAAATTAAGAGATCTCAAACTTGGATTCATCAGTAAATGAGACTTTTTTTCCGGACATATTGTTATTTGTTATTATTTTTTTAGCCCAGGTCAAATTTAAGTATTTTTAAAATAATTTTTTGTTTTGCCTCCTGAGAAATGGTTTGGACACTGCTCCACTTTGGACAGTACTTTGGCACTTTGGAGTCTCTCATCCTTTATTTAACAAATTCTTTGTCTTTGAAGTTGCTTTTCTGTCTCTCAGTGAACTAAAGCTGATGTATTGATCTTCTGGTGGTGTGGTCACGTTTGGTCTGCCTGTTTGCGGTTTGGATTAAACTGCAAAGTGTTTTGGTGTTTCACGCTCTGCCCTCTTTGAAACCTTTTAGTCTCGCCATGATTTGATTTTTAGAAAGCTTCGCTTTGCATAGAATAACAATTTAATGTCTGACACACTCAGTTCTGATGCCATGTTTCCCACCATCACAATGCAATTTATTAATGATCTGCTGGAGGCTTCAGGCAGAGCTTCGGTTTCTGAATACTCAGACTCTCTGATTTATATCCAGCTTTATGTGAAAATATTAGATTGTCAGTGCGGTTTTAGACTTTTGGATCTGACTCAAGCCGTCATTCTCACTGGTTTGTTTGTGGTTATCTCTCAGGAAAGAGATCTTGTGTTGGAGAGTCCCTCGCTCGCATGGAGATCTTCCTCTTCATGGTGTCACTTCTGCAGCATTTCACCATTTCTTCCGCCGGAGAACCCGACAGTGTGGATCTCAGCCCCGAGTACAGCAGCTTCGCCAACGTGCCACGCAGGTACAAGATCATCGCAACGCCACGGTGATCATGGTGTTTTACAGCTCAGCCTCTATGGTTTTAATCTTTCTTCTGGTCTTAAACCTCCTTTTTAATGCTGAAGAAAATGTGTACTGAAGTGTTGCCATGTGCCTAACAAGCTTTCTGAAATACTTCTCACATAAATGCTCAGACCAGTGGTGTTTAGATTGAAATCCAATGATCATTTTTGAAGGATTTATAAGGGTTAAGAGGTGTCAAAAAAATCAAATAATTTCCTCATGTTTTGTATATTTTGTTTTCTATGCATTATGCATGTAGTGGGAATTTCCTGGAATAGTGACATTTAATGCAGCACTGTGTGGGACCGGTTGAACGAGGTCCATCTAATCAGCACTGACTTACTTGTCATTGCTTTTATTCTGACATAAACATGAGTCAACCTGTTCTGTGCCTTACTGAAGCTACAATATACTGAGTGAAATATGCAATTTTTGTGGTTCAATTGATACATCAAATGTAAAACTGAACATTTTCATCTTTTAAACAAGTTATTGCTTCTCTCAGATGTTTTTAAGTTCAACTAAAGAGTTAAATGTGAAGGGTTTACCAAAAATATTAAGACTGTCTCATTTTATATTGTATATCGTGAAGATATTTCTTTTTGCACTAATTTATTGTTGTTACACCCCCAGAATCCACAGTGCACCTCACTTATCTGTAGAAGTAATGATTGAAAATGATCCCAAAGAGGAGATTACAACCACCTGTAAATACATAGATACTTAAGAATACTTTAATACTTGTGTAGCAGCACACTTCAGACTTTGTGTTTCCTCTCTTGTAAAAGGAAATGTTTAGTGTGTTGGGTCTTCTTTGCTGTTTGCTTTGTTTTCTCACTTAATTGTATATACGTATGCATTTTGTCATGATAATAAAAACATGAAAATGAATTGTTTATGAATGTTATTTATTGATCAACAAGAAATACTGAACAATTTGTCCAAATTCCATTGCATCACCTTGTGAACACACGTAGAGCTGTTCACTCCGGATTAAGACCCTCCTGTCTGCAGCCGTAACACAGTGAGGTACAGCAGGAAGTCACATCTGTAATTTGATGAGTTCAGGGTCGGACGATCGGTCAAGCTACGTGTCAGGCTGTCAGCGTGTTGATGCATGTAGCGGTGTATCGCTGTCCTGTGTCCGAGCAACAGAGGGAACATCCATGTCGGACTAAGGGATCGTTGTTAAAGACGGGAGGATGTTAAGAACCCATCAAATCACGAAGATTATCAGCTGTTATGTGTTATACCTTGTTAAACCTTAAACTGTGTCAGGAAGTTTACATCATTATTTATTATATCATTTTATATATTCAGTACTTTTATTATTACAACATATCTTCTCAACCTAAAGCTAATTCACACTTTCATTTTATATTTTTATACTAAAATATCAGAAAATAAATATCAAAATCTCTTGGGTTGCCAACTTTTAATCCAAATACATAAAACAAACTGTTTTTTTTTTTTTTTTTTTTACCAATATAAACCTGCAGGGTGGGCTGCTGCTCCAGAAAAGTAGTTTTAGACTTTTGTAAGATTTTACAGAGATGTGCATTGAATCTGGTGCCTCACTGACACTTTCTGTATTCTTTGCTAACATTAATCTAAGTGTGTTGCCTGACCTGCAAATGTAAATGCCCAAACTATTATTTGTTGTCGAATGAACTATGAAAGTAAAAATGTCAACAAACAGGAATTAAAATACATTTTCTCACTGTCACACCAAGAATACGTGCGCCTTCACGTTGGACTGTATTCAGATGATTGCACAAAGCATTGCACAGGTCCGTCTTTCTCAGCTCAGCCACAAGCTCGTAGAGAAACGTGGTGGTTTTTATTAAATGTTGGGCAGGTGATATTTATGCTTCACCTGTTTTTTGACGTCTGGTGCTGGTGAGATGTTGCTGTTTGGTAACTGAGGCAGGTACTGAGCCTAGAAAGAGAAAGACAGAGGTGTGAGTAATCTCAGCTCTCTAAGCATCTTGTTCTCTCTGCTACAGGCCCAACGAGCGGCTGTAACAGTAAGTTTGGACACCATGAAGCTGCCGTGTTTCGTACTCACCCCCGCCTGTCTGCGTCGGGAGCCTTTGTCGTGTCGTCTCCCCAGCCGCTCGCTCTCGCGGCCCCAGTTGGCTCCGCCTTCGTCCTGAAAGTAAGGCAGCTCCAGCAGCTCTTCACAGGACAGCCGGAGCGACGGGTCCATCACCAGGCACGACTGCTCACACGAAGACGCACAGAGTTAGAGCTTTGGCTTTTCAAACTATTAGGAACTTCACTTGGATAAATACATTTTTAGCTTTTCTGTACAGCGGTTTTGTCTTAATTATCACCAAACATAAACAGCAGTACCCTTACACTGATATATCTGCTTTTATCAGTCACATACCTTCAAAACCTGGAGGGCATGAGGAGACACTCCATGGAAGCGCTTTTCTAAAGGTTCCTTAGAGAACAAATAAAAGGGGAAAAATAACATCAATTACACGTCATCACCTCTATATTAAGAACATATTCCCTGTCGGGGGTAACAGGATTCGTACCGTCGTGTCCGGTTCAGGAATACTGACGCCGCTGAAGAAAACGTTGGAGCGGAACACCTGCTGGTGACGAGGGATCAGGTCGCCTGAAACGAGATCAAAATCTTCATCTAGCATCTGTGTGTGTGTGTGTGTGTGTGTGTGTGTGTGTGTGTGTGTGTGTGTGCTGGTGAAAATGCTGGTAAGCAAACTCTGACATCCTTCATAAACATCCTGATGTTAAACTGAGATCTAAAAACGTCCAGCGTGCGTCAGGTTTTAGTGTTATCTTTTCAAATGACAGGGCCTGCTATCTGATCTGGAGCAACAAACCCACAAAAGTGAGACAGGCCAAGATTTGCATTCAGTAAAGTTTCTGTCAGTAAAGCGAACCACCCACCTACTATCACATGCATCTGCTGATTCATGAAGCTGTCAAAACAAGCTATGTTATGTGCGATCTTTATAAGTGATCTTGACATTATGCAGGTGAGTTTGTGCGTCCAAGAGATTGATTTTTTTTCTCATCAGGGTACCTAGAGTTTTTCGGATGAGGTAGAGCTGATCGACGTCAGACTTCCCGGGCCAGAGCGGGTTCCCGTGGAGCAGCTCGGCGAAGACGCAGCCCAGAGCCCACACGTCCACGGGGGGCCCGTACTGAGTGTCCCCGACCAGCAGCTCGGGGGCCCGGTACCAGCGGGTCGCCACGTAATCTGTGTAGTCATCCTCCGGCCCCGCTGAGCACACGGACACACAGACAGATGGAGATAAGTTGTACGGACACGCGCACACTCGGATGCTGAATAATGAACACTAAATAACGCATACATTGTGGGCGAAGGGATTACAAGGCCCGCTGAATGACTACACGACTACACGTTCCTGTATGGAAACATAACACCGAAACCTAAGGCAGGAAGGGTAAACAGAGACACACTACACAGAGACGCACTAACTGGCTGGATGCTCCTCCTATACATCGCATTCATTGAAAACATTGAAAGTGAGGAGGCCGTCGGCAGGAGCTGATACAGGTTCCACGCTGAATAAGTCATTAGAGGTACATTAACGCTAAATGCACTTAAACGCAGAGGCTCTCTGGGTGACCTACTCAGGATGCGGGCGAAGCCGAAGTCGCAGAGCTTGATGACTCCGGTTTTGGTGAGGAGGATGTTCTCTGGCTTCACGTCGCGGTGGATGCACTGCAACATAAACGCCCAGGATCAGGGATTCAGCAACGCGATACACAGTCTCTTAGTGACAGATAAAGAGGCTTATATTAAGAATGGCAGACGTGGAGACACAATGGCGAGAGATCAGGAGCCCATACGCATTTCAACATTGAAACTGAATACTGCATTACAACCAGTGAGACTGAAATGATTCCTGAAGCCTGAACAAAGGCAGCGTCTCTTCATTGTTGTGTGGACGTATGCTGAATTTTAGTTTGGTGTTTGGTGCAAATTTCTGGACAATTTCAGTAAATTTAAAAGTTTTCCACACCAATACTTTGTACTGAAAACAGAGCTGGTCAGATATAACCTTTGCAAGTTTCGGGTGAATTACTGTCAAAGGAAAACACATTTTAAGCACATTATTCTGCATGTTATTCATTCTGTAAAAAAATATCTTGCTTTTATATTGTAGTCACAGCACCGAATAGATGCAAGTATGCTGGAAGAATTGATAACAGTGTACATATGACATAAAAGGCAGTCTAAAAAACAAAAATAAAATGCTTTGGGAGAAGAAAGTGAAAATATTCATACATGAAAATAACATAACTGAGATTTACAGGATACTGACATTGTGCTTGTGGCAGAAGTTAACAGCCTGCAGCGTCTGCCACACTATACTCTTCAGCTGAGCCTCCGGTACCCTGCAGAGGACGAGAAACAAAGGGATACTCATCGTCACAAGAGGAACGAAACAAAACCTTTTTACCGCTCGTGTTTTTCCTTATCTATTATTTCAGCGATTTAAAAAAAAAGACGTGGGGCTTTACACCTCCCTCATGTCGCCCGGGTAACCTTAGGCCTGTCTCTAGCAGCAACAGCGCCTTTGTTTTCAGGAGCAGCTAGAGTTTCTGCTGCACGGCCTTGTGGGAAAAAGGGGAAAATGGTCAGATGGCAACCAGCCGACTTGCTGCGTGTTGCGACCTCACATGTCAAAACGACACTAAAATCTTATGAGCGTTCAAAGCGCGGATGAAAAAGCGGTATTTTGCACTGCATCATCCCTCCCTCGCTCTGCTGCCAGCTTTTACACCGCTCAAATCTCTTGGCAACAGTCTTGATTTCCTCTTTGTAATTCACACTGTTCCTTCCTGCTGGACTTCTCTTTTCAGCAGTGCTCTTCACACATTCACACTGAGTTATCTGGTAAACTGGACGATCACACTCTGATCATTTACTTTGTTACGACAATATGTGAAAATACTCAGCTGCAACTAACCTGCATGCAAATGTGTACGTAAATAAAAGTCAGCAAGTATAATTGGCAAAAATGTGATTAACATGTCAAAAGATTGTGCAGCAGAATGGCCCCTTCTGGTTTGTGTATTTCATATGTTAATACTGGTTTTGAGGTTTTGTTTGTGAAATTTGAAATAAAGTCAGTGGATTAAAACTGCATGTTGATTTGTCTAAGATGTAATCAAGTGGAAAGTGGCATTAAAAGGTGAAGTGCTCACTTAAAATGTCTCTAAACAGTAGCTGAGTGAATGCACTGTCGTTTATTATCCTTAACTTTCACAGTAAGAGGCCCGTCAGTATGTATAATAACACACGTTGGACCCTCACACCCCTGACCTACCCTCGGGGGTGCTTGTCCAGCTCGTTGAGGACCGTCTGCTCACAGAACTCGAACACCAAGTGGAGCCTCCGTTTCCTCCTGAAGACCTCCAGCAGGTTGACCAGGTTGACGTGCTTCAGCTGCTGCAGGGGGGGAACATTGAGGTGAAAGAAAAAGATGAATCACACCCGTCAAAGTCTGCCCCCGACTCACTACTTCTACACCTCCTCACAGATTAAACACCCTCTGCCTTACTGTGATGTGTGTGTGCATGTTAATTATGACAATCACAACACTAACATCCTCACACTTGATTTGCATGTGTCCGCCTGTGCAGATTAAACTGATAATCTAATCTCACCTTCAGCATGCGGATTTCTCTCAGTGCGATCTTCTTGATCACCGGATCGTCTTCAGACTCCACGAACTTCTTGATGGCAACTATCTGCCCTGTGTCTCTGTGCCTGCACTTGAACACCACGCCGTAGGAGCCCTCTCCGATCTTGGCCAGCTTTTCGTATTTCTCCATCTGCAGCAGTCACCTGTCGGCACAGACAGAAATAATCTGTGCTGTTTCCTCCAAATGTGGCTCTTATTATGTTTCGAAAAAGGTTGTAACCACAAACAGGGAGGATTCCACAGCCACAGGAAGTGTGTGTCTGCAGGTTAAAGGCGTTTTTTTTTCTCACCTGCCCGCATAGAAGAGTCAGTCTGCAGAGAAGAAAAACGACACGAAACCTTTCTGTGTTTTCCTCTCAGCCTCTGTTCGTGTCAGTGACATGAAGCTGTGAGAGCTCTCTCTCTCTCTCTCTCTCTCTCTCTCTCTCTCTCTGTGCGTCCTCACTGCCTTGGTAACCCTCTGCGCGTTTTTTATTTCCCTTCAGACGCAACAACTTCAGTGCTTTTTTTTTTTATTCCAGCCTCACACTGAAGAAATGTCTTTATATCCTCAAACACTCAAAACGATGATGTGGAACAATTATGATGTTTAACTCACCCCTTCGAAACTGTGCAAAAAAAGCACCAATAACGCAAAAGCACACACACACACACGCATTCACAAAGATGGCTGCGTAAGGAAAAACACGCAGGTGGATACGCGTGCGTTGTAACCATGGAGACAGACAGCCTGCAGGTGAGCTCAAGATTTAACTAAGAAAATACTTTGGAAAAAAATCTTATACGTGCAAATGAAATAAAATAGAACTAAAATAAATAATAAACTAAAAGCAATAAAACAAAATAATACGATTAAATTAAAACTATTAGGCCCTATTTACAGATAGTACAGAATTACAGATATGTACAATAAAATACGGGAATACTGTTGAAGGTGCAAGTGTTGAATAGTACAATTAAGTCAATTAAGTTAAAGTTAAAGTTAAAGTTTGGACAGTTTCCTAAATAAAATAGGCTAAATGAAGACTAAATTACAAATACTCTGTCATAAAATGATAAAAATCGCTATTTATGTTCAGTGAAAATGTTAAAAACGAGATGAAACAGATGCAAATTCCCATCAGTGTTTGTTAATCTGAAGTGGAAATACAGTGGAAATGTCCCAAATAACCTTAATTTAATTCTGAAAATAAAAGACTGTAGTCCACCTAACATGAGGATAAAATTTTACATCCAAATGTTCAACTTACAAAATATGATCTTTTTAATATGCCCAGCTGCGTGTAAAATTGTTCACAGACACTCCACCTTAACAAAATGCTTCTTGCACACAATAATAATCTCAATATATATGAAAATATGACACAAGAAGTGCTTTTGATGCTCTAAAGTATATTCTGCTGATTGCACCTCTGATATTTGAACTGAGTGAGATTCTGAGTGCAGGATTTGTAATTTAGCATTTTTATTTTTCTTGTGTTGTTGAGAAAAATCTGTCTTCCACCACCGTTTGCATGTGAGGTTTGCATATAATCTACTGTCGTGTGTACCAGTATAGAGTAATGGCCTCCCTCTGCCCACGAGTTTCACCAGTCACACAGTGTGTTGGGAGAAGCGGCAGCATCGTGTCATTCAGCCACAGAATCGAGATGCATGCAGGGGCGACTGTGATGTGGTGACATGAGTCACAGACTCTCCGTTCTCTCTGCTGGGTGTGAATATTTTCCCCTCAGAGCGCCCCCTCCTCGGCCCGTCTGGCTGAGAAGACTTTGGGGTTTGCAGCATCTCTGTTGGATCCCCCGCAGCATCTTTTCAGAGTCATTTAGGGGCCTCACGGTGAGCGATGGGAAAGCTGACCGCGTTGCACTCCTGTGCTCGGAGACACACAGACTCCCGGAGGCGTTGGCACCAAGAGGCCTTGTGGTGAAGGGTATGAAATGCCCCATGGTGGCAAACTGGTGAGATGTGTTGGCTGAGCGGGGGTCAGTAAGGCACAGAGGCTGTAGTGTTCACAGAAAACAGGCTTTACTTTGGATTTTGAATCATGTATTATTTGCACAAACTTGCAAGAAGACAAGAGAAGAAGAAGATTTAGCGCAGCATCTGTTCAGTGGCTTTCATTTCCTTTGTTCTTTAAAGACTAGAAGCTGTGATCACCTCAAATATGTAACTAATCAAATCAAGACCTGTGAGTGCGTAGAGGAAGTCTGTCTTCTAATCTTACTGCTGTTTTATTAAAAAACTGTAGACGCAGTAAAATAAATATGGTGACCTTATTTGGTGAAACTCTGGATAAAAAAGCATCAATAAAGCAAAAGCACACACACACATATATTCACAATGTAGACACACGTATGTTGTAATCATGGAGACACGCGGCCTGCAGGTGAGTTATGACTTATTTTATCTCTCAGAAGAAACTGTACGAGAAATATAAGTAATTAAATGTGTGGTGATCCCCTTGTCTGCCTGATATGTGTATCAGAAAAACACTTGAGGTTGATGACAGACATTAAAAAAAAAAAAGGAAAATCCCCACAACTCCCATAAATGATACCGTCTTTGAACACCAGGCGGCAGTACGTAACCATCGAAGCTCCCACACAGCAGCATAAGTTACAGTAAGGACAGCAGCAGTTGTTTATATTTTACACACACTTTGTTCTCACGCTGTTTCCATTAACGGTAATCAGGTGTTGACCAGTGCGCTGTGCGGTAGCCTGTAAATACAGTCTGTGTTTGAGTCTCTTTGTTTCTGTTCTTATTTGTATTTTAGGGGATTTTTCTGCTTTGAGTTTCCTTATGATAAATGTCACCTTTTATTGCCAGGGTTTGATGAATAGCTCATTATGTTCTCAACTGTTGGAGTTAATGGAGGACAACAGACACCCATGGGAAATACAAAAAAAATCCAAGACCAAAGACAACACTGTGGCACTTTACTGTCTTTACTTCCCCGTTGAATCATCCCTCAGACTCAGACAAAATGATTGAAACCATCAGCGGTTTGTTTTAGTCTAGCCCTCCTTTTGAAAATACACAATCCGACCTCTAAAGAGCACACAGACGTAGGACAGTGCACCACACAGTCCAGCCCTGTTGGCTCTCCATCCCTTGAATTTCTACTTTTAGACAGGGGCCCAGTCTCAAGTGGGTGGCGGGCGCTCGTCACCTTCGCTGGCCGCCAGGTAAATGTGGCTGTCAGCTCGGCGAGACACCGGTGGCACGCAAGGCTTGTTGACATGCCACTGAGCAGGCAGACAGGCCCGAGAGTGTGTGAGAGAGCCTCTAAAGTCAGTCACTGAGCGGCGTTCGAGCTGCTGGCTTCCTGATGTGGACACAGGGCAGGCAGCAGCGCTCTGTTAAACAGCAGATGTTTTACGCTGAGGCCGTTACCCTCATTTCCTGGGCGGAGAGCTCCTCGCTCTATTAGACGGAGCAACAGGAACCAGCAAAAAAAAAGAAGGGTTAGAGGGGGAGAGAGAGAGAGAGAGAGAGCAAGAGAGAGAGCAAAAGAGGCAGAGCGAGTGAGAGCAAGAGAGGAGTTTTCGAGCTCCCACAAATCACTTTGTCACCAGCAAGCTCTGACAAGCACCAGGAGAGAGAGAGAGAGAGAGAGAGAGAGAGAGAGAGAGAGTAGGGAGTTAAAACAGAGGTGTGAGTGGGCAGCTGTGTCAGAGGAGACTCACAGGGGGGAGGTGGGGGAAGGTGTGAGGGAGACACATAGGAGGGCATAAACGGATCGGATGGACAGAGGGAGGAAGAGACGAGACCACAGCCCGATTCCCGAAACAGTGTGAGCTGAGAGGAACTGTAACTTCTGCTACTGCTGCTGCTGTGCTGGATGGTGGTGCTCTCCTCTGAAGGGAAGGTGTGTCAAAGCTTCAACATTTCTTACCCGAGGACGGTTGACAGAGGCAGAGCTTTGCTGTGTTTTTATCTCCTGACAGCATCCCTGCTTGAGCCGTGTTAAACTGTACACCATCATATTGTTCTGCTTTTTGAAGAATGAAGATTATTGTGTGTGAAGGAGGCATGAGTCCGAGCTGTTGAAAGCAATTTCTGTTGAGCTGCAGCTGTACACAGATCACATGCTGTTATTGCTAAAAAAAAAAGAGGTAGTCAGAGCGGACAGCGATACACGTTTGTCAGATGGTTTTCTGTGGGGGACATTTCTAAATCTCTCGCCTGCATAGAAGTGGAATAAGTTGGTGAAAGTGTGAGTTTTTAAAGGCTTTCTCTCTCCTCCCCCGTGGATTGTTGATTAGCTCTGGGCTGCCTCAAAGCCCCTGAGGATTTTATCAGGGCTGTAAAGGAAGTCAGAGGTCATCTGATCAAACTTAAAAAAAACACAGAAATAGGAAGGCCATTTTTCCACTTTAAGCACAGGATGTGTCGTTGCTATTTTCTCCACTTCAGAGACCTTTAAAGACGGCCTATTTAACATCACACCCATGTACAGAGCCGTCCTGGACGATCTGTGAGGAGACCGGGTGGATCGTTGTGGACAGGAAGTGGTGTCAGCTGAAAAGTCTCAGATAGTAAGCCACTTGGGCTCTGCCAGCGCCGCTCTTGGTTTTGCTGAGTGTTACACAGCTCCCCCCCCCCACACTGGCTCAACTGGTCTCCGGGGACATGTAAAGGGAGACTGCGTGGTGAGCATTACGGCACCGAGCTGACACGTGGAGGTGTTTCAATAAGACACTCGTGGGTGGGAGTCTGAAATCATCAGTCACAAGTTAGACTGAGAGTACAGAAGCAGGACTGTTCAGTGTTTGAACGTAGGTTGTTTTGGACTGCTGTAAAAGGGGGGTTTACTGTCTGCGTGCATGTTTGACAGTTTGAATTTGACAGCTCTGCTCTGGGACGTCATTGTGTTACCTGTGTGGCTGAGTCACAGGCTTCAGTCAGTATCTGCCTGCCCACTCACACTCCCTCCACCTGCTTCTATGCAAAGCGGACACAAGTGTTAGGTGGTTTTCCCAGCAGCAGCAGCAGCAACAACAGCGGCGGCACCATCCTGAACTTTCAGGAGTCTCCACACTGCTTTAATTGTTCTGCTGTGTGTAAACACCGTGCGTCACTCACACCTCTCCCCCGAGTGATTCACTGTTCCCTAAGCATCCCCGGCTGGAGGCAGGCACTGAAAGAGAAGGTGAGGGAGGATTTGCCGAGCGCCAGAGCGCAGAAACAGTCAGGTTGGCAACATGAAGCTGGCATTCCTGACGCTCATGGTCGTGTACACGGTGGGCAAAGTAAGTGGCCTGTCCACGTGTAAGACGCTGGACCTGGAGATGGTGAAGAAGAAGCGCATCGAGGCCATCAGGAGCCAGATCCTCAGCAAGCTGCGTCTGCCGAAAGAGCCCGAGCCGGAACAGGCTGGCGAGAAGGAGGAGATCCCCCCAACTCTGCTGTCCCTCTACAACAGCACCAAGGAGATGCTGGAGGAGCAGCAGACTGAGGTCCAGACGCACATCTCCACAGAGCAGGAGGAGGAGGAGTACTTCGCCAAGGTGCTGAACAAGTTCAACATGACCAGTAAGTACCAGCACTCATGCAACTGTGTGTTCATGAACATCTGCTGTCAAGAAAGGAGACTTAACTACCGCAATGAGGCTGTCAAAGAATATTATGACCACAATTTATGCTCCTACATTCACACCGCTCCGCACAGAGATCACACAAGCAAACATCCTGAAGGTTCATTGATTTTTCCCATTAAAAAAACTTGTCTTTCCTCCAAGCTTACATTTACAGTTGCCAGTGGAAGAAGGAAATCAGCAGTTGCCCGCTGGAACTATTTTACATGAATATGTAAAAAAAACAGAGAAAGCCTCAGGCGTTTTCTTGTTCAGGGATAATATTTCACGCTGTCATTTTGCTGGCCCACCAGAATTGAGCATAAATAGACCTTAAAACTCTCACCAGGTATGGACGCGCTTCGCAACAGCAGCCCAAATGAACCAGCATTTACCCGACGGGCTGGTGTCAATTCCAATCTCATCCATAAATTCCCTCAACATGTGAACCCCTTTTCATCTCCACCCAACATCTTCAGGCTGCTCGAGGAGTTCAGAGATCACAGGCGTCGCACGTTAGCAGGACTGTGCGTTGCATCTGGTCTGATGCTCTGCGTTACTTTCGTGGTATCCGCGGCATTTTTACTGCTTTATTAGCGCTGTTTGTTTGGCCAGCCCGCGCACGCTGTTTGTTCAGCCAAATGTTTTTTGGCTGTAATTGTACAATGACTCCCAAACTATTATGATAAACAGATTCTTTGGTTGTGTTTCTTTGCTCCATTGTTCTCTACATGTCTATACTCCTCACCCTATCAAGCAGGCATCCACACTATCCCTCTTTTATCCACCACTTCAAAAGAAAGACTTGAGTGGATGGACGGTGCTCAGGAGTGTGCAGACCAAAGGGAGAACAAAGGAACTTTCAAAACGAGGGGCATGATTTTGTTTCTGCTCGAAACCAAAGGACAGGAGGGGAAAAAAAAGGAAAAATGAGATGAGAGAAGACGTGAAATGCACTCTTTCACCCTGGCGCTGTCTCATTCTCTCTCTCTCTCTCTCTCTCTTTCGTTTTTTTTCTCTCTCTCTCTCTCTCTCTCTGTCCCTCGGGGATTGGGGGTTTCCTGTAACTCGAGCGTCGGGTTCTCCCTTGCTTATCCTGTCACTTGCTCTCCATCATATCTCTTTCTCTTTCTCTCTGACCATTTTTCATGAGCTGTGTCTTTCCTCACCATCTCTCTCTCTCTCTCTCTCTCCTCCCCTCTCGCTCCTCTCTCTGCTGGTTTTCCTGAGCACATTATCAGTGTGTTTGCAGCGTGTTTGTGACGGGGCAGCTTGGCAGGAAGGAAGGCAGGCTGATGGCCACTGAGATCTTGAGTGACTCAGGTCCGGTGCAAGCGGTGCCCATGGGGAGCATGTGTTTCCTACCTCGGAGGAATGCCAGAGAACACCCATCCACCGCTTCAACCCCTCAGCATGGCTGCTTAAGGCCTCAAAACGCCGAGAAAGAGCAAACTCAAACTGTATGAGCGTGCATGCGCAGGCCTCACAAGAAATGTTTTGCAATTATTAGAAGAAAACCACAGGAAAAAGGGAGTGCGTGAGACGATCCAGCTCCTCTGTTATGAGAAGCAAAAGACACAGGGCTGCGTTTGAACAAAACAATTAAAATAAAACCCAACCAGGAGAGGAAGAAGTTTTTTTAAAAGACAATATTCATTAACAATCCTATTCGTCACTTCAGTTTGTGGTTCTTTTTATTGCACGACTCACACTTTCCTGATACCCCGAAGAGGCCTATGGGGATGCATATTTGCGTGTGGAGCATTTTCAAACTTAATAGTTTTAGTCTCCGTCCTGATAATTGTGCGGCGGATTAGGCTAAATTCCCCCAGCCAGTTAGCAGTCACATCCCACAAAGATTCACCTCTCTCCGTTTAACATGGTGCCGGTCCAAATGTAATTCAGCCGTTTACAGAGGGAACTCTTTTCTCCCTTGGAAAGCAGCCACTTTGCGCCATTCACGAGGGAAATGAGTTCACTGCTCCAGGATAGATATTTAATGTAAGAGTAAATGGAGCTTCTTTCGCCGGGGTTCGGCTGGTAGAACGGGGCGAGGTGGACGGACGAGGGTGGAGCCGAGCGTATGAAGGAGGCAGGTGTTTAGCCTGTTGCAGGAATCTGGTTCCTCCCACTGGTAATTACAGAGCTGTCTCCCTGCCTGTCACAACAGCTGTCCCCGGCTTACCTGCAGATAGGCCCTGATTCAACACACAAATCCCCCCCCACACCCATGTTAGTACACAGACCGGGGGTGCCATCTCTACCACTGAAGGAGACATTTTCTCATCCGAGCATGGAGGCATTTCACACTTTGCTGCCTCAGAGAGCTGTATTTTGATCACATTAGCGTTTACCGTCTTAATTGTAAAGTAGAAGTGAGGACAAAGCTTCACCATAATTACGGCGCAGCAGCCAATATGTCTCTTAGGGGAAGTGATGTAATTTCCTGTTTCGTAAACACTTCTCTAACCCTTAGCACATTTATCTCAGTTTACTCAAACTAGCCGGAGACGATGACTCTCTCTGGCTCGTAGTGTTGCTCGCTACCTCACCGCCAGTTCAGCGCTCTCCACGCTCCTCCATGCGCTGTTGTGACACTCTTTCACGAGCAAACTGAAAATTTGACTCGGGTCTGGGTGGGACCGGTGAAATGTCATCTCGTTTCCCTTTACACTCTGCACCAGCTCTTTTCAGTTTCACTTTGGCTGCATTACAAAGGGAGGTGGAGGGGTTGGTGAAACACGACCTAAGCCGGCCACGCAGATGGCAACACTGGTACACGATACACAGGCAGCCGTGACATGGAGGATCCTGGTACAGCCTGGATCTGCTACGCGGCTCAAGTATGCGAGGCCGGGTTGTAGCTGCTGTCAAAGAGTAATTCCCGGACTTGAGAGCAGAGAATCCCTGTTTTGGCAGGCTGAGGCGGAGTAGGAGCTTGGACCCGGGCCAGGCTCAGGCTCCATTGATACACAGCTCCAATTTCCCTGCACCCCCAACACACACCCTTCCACCCCTCACAACTGTGTGAGTTATATTCATGAATGCATTCTTCCCGTTGCTGTTTTCTTTGCATTTACCCTGTTACAGCCCCCCCAGCACACACACACACACACACACACACACACACACACATGCACCTCCTCTCACTCTCTCTTTCTGCACAGTGTTTCACTCTCTCATCTGCTTTCCTGTGCTTATCTTTGCACGTCTTCGTCCAGCTTAATCCTTTGTAATGTGATGCTGGTAGATTTATGGCGTTAAAGCCTTCAGTAGCACGGCTCTGTTTTCCATCAGGCTCTGCAGGGGTAATGTTTCTGCTGTCATGATATGGGCAGGCCCGGCAATAAGAGTTGCAAATGCGAGCGGGGATGCTGTACGAAAACAAAACACTCTCTGTGGTCAACTTCACAGCAGCTGGAACAGATGAATGTTTGGCGGCAGTTATGATTATTGAGTAACAGAGTGAAATATGAAACAACTTTTCACAAAGTTTATTTATTAAAAACAGAGTAAGAAACTGTATTACATTATGTCGTAAATCGCAGCCTTGCATGTAACAGTTCTGTCATTTTAAATAAAGTGTAATACAGAAAAAAATTCTGAATTTACACGTTTACAGACCTCATGTCCATTAATTGGAGAGCATCCAGTCCTTTTAATGTTTCATTTGTTGAGAAACGTTCCTGTGCCAAGAGATACTGCAGTGAGGTCTGTTTACTGTACAGACTGTAATTATGACCTGCCAAAAACACAGCAGAGCTCCGTGTTTGCAAACTTACCACCTCTCTTTTGCAAAACCACAAAACCTTTCAGTACTGCCTCCGTTCTCCTCACCTCCTCCAGTGTAAGTCTTTGATCTGGAGGAAAATATGGAAAGAAGAATGAGGAGAGGAGAGACATGAGACAGATTTTTATCTCTGTTATCCTCTGATCCAACTTTCACACTATCTGCACAAAGAAGAGGAAGTGAGCCCATTTAAACTGTGTTTAGTATTAAAAGTTATGTTGTGCACAAGGTTGGTTTGAGACACTAGATTACATGACATGCCAGCAGGACATCTATCTTCAGTTTGTCTCTCTGACCTGCCTTCATACATCCAGAGACTCAGTCGTCATCTGTGTCGAGATTAATTCTTGCCTGAACTTGCTCACCTAAAATGCTTTCATGGGTTTACTCCTAATAATTTGCTGCCTGCTTTGAATCACGCAGTACAAAATAACACCAAGAACACCAGCAACGACAAGAAGATCTCCATGTTCTTCAACGTCTCCGTGATGCGGGAAAGCGTGGGGGATTACCGGCTGCTGACCAGCGCAGAGCTTCGGATGCTCATCCTCAAAACTAAGATACCCAAAGAGGAGCGGGTGGAGCTGTACCGCGGCGTGGGGACGTCAGCCCGCTACCTCGCCTCCCGCTTCGTCACCAACCAGCTGAATGGCAAATGGCTGTCCTTTGACGTGACCGAAACCCTGCAGGAGTGGCTCAAAGGAACCGGTGAGATCTTTAATTATTGATCTTGTATTGCTACGACCTTTGTCTGTTAGCCTAGTTTGACCAATGTGCAGTCTCAGTGTGTTGATATTTACCTTCACAGATGAAGTAAGAAACCAGTTTCACAATGTTGCAAATTTCTGTCCCACCAGAGGAGGAGCAGGGTTTCGAACTTCGACTCTTCTGCGACTGCAACCAGTCGGGGGACAGCGGCTTCTCTTTTGAAATCTCCGGGACCAAGACGTCCAGGGGGGACACAGAGGAGATGCAGAAGAGGACGCGGCAGCTGCCCTACATCCTGACCATGTCCATCCCCCAGAACGTCAGCAGCCACCTCACCTCGCGCAAAAAACGCTCCACTGAGACGAAGGACACCTGCACAGCGTAAGCTCATCCTGCACACATCACATTCCTCTGTCTCCATTTAAGGTCTGCTTTAGGAGTAATTCAACACTTCAACACTTAATCAGGATGGAAAATGCATCTCAAATGGAGCTGCTGATGGTGTGTGTGTGTGTCATCTCACATTAAAACTACCCGTGATGCAGTTGTAAACTGGACTGACTTTGAAAGTTCACCTTCAACAGCACATATCCTCTATAAATTCTATAAACTCTACAATAATCTCGCACCCTCTCATCGTGCAGCTCACGCCTCAAAAGATGTTTTCCCTGCTTCCTCTCGCGCAGACAAACAGAGACCTGCTGCGTGCGGAGCCTGTACATCGACTTCAGGAAAGATCTGGGCTGGAAGTGGATACACAGGCCGGCGGGCTATCACGCCAACTACTGCATGGGCTCCTGCACCTACATCTGGAGCAACGAGAACAGATATTCTCAGGTACGTGCAACACCTCACAATAAAACGTGACATATCGGATTATGTGGCTGATTAACGCACAACCAAATAAGTTTCAGGGTGTAAACTTCCTCAAACTTCCTCATAACTTTGTTTCTGCCCCCTCTGCTTACTCGAAGGCTGTCTTGATTTGCACCGGTGTAGATTGAGATGAAGTCTGTGTTGACAGTCAGTTCTTGAATTGCTGCTGAAATGATAACTAATGGGTTGGTCGCCAAATATTCAGACACCCACTGGTTCCAGCTTTTCAAAAATTAGATTTTGCTGCTGTTGGTTGGATATCACTATGTGCATTTTACACATTTTCATACCTTTTATAGAGTAAACAATTAATTCATCAGAGAAATAAAACACTAATAGATGATATTTACTATACTAATTGTTAATGACACTAATTGTTAGTTGCAGGTCTCGATTTGATCGATTGGTTTACTTCTTTAATTCAGACTAAAATATCAGAAGTGATTACCATAAAATTTAGTAAACACATTCATGCCCCCCGCAGGATGAATTGTCACAACTTTGTTAATCCTCTGACTTTTACTTTAATACCATCATCAGGTCAAATTTTTAATTAGGCCAATACCTAACATTTCACAGAGGCGGTGTGGTTGTAGGACTTTTAGGCACAAACATTTTGTGTGAAAAGTTATTCACAACAACTGTCACAGTTTTACTCTTTTCACAGTGGAATATCCTCTAAACTATTACCTAAAAATATTTACTCCACTTATTAAGTCGTAAACATATTTTTTAACAATAAATGAAACAAATTAACTTTACTTGGACTGATTAAGAAACTGCACTTAATACCTCGGTTTTAACAACTGTGCTGGTAACTCGAACTTGTAAATCCATTGTCCACAACTGCTTTGGCACATGTGATGCCAGTGATGAAATTCAGAGCTTGAGTTCTCTGTTTTTTATGACTTTCCTTCATATAATTGTTAACAGATTTTGGCCCTGTATAAGCACCACAACCCAGGAGCCTCTGCCCAGCCCTGCTGCGTTCCCCAGGCCCTGGAGCCGCTGACAATCCTCTACTACGTGGGCAGGCAACACAAGGTACCGATACCGCCGCCAAGTGACTTTCTTCCTGAGGTGAAATGTTTGCAGAACATTTAACGTGAAAGCAGCACTTTCAGATGATTCATCCCGTCGCCTTTTGATTTTCTCTTTCAGGTGGAGCAGCTGTCCAATATGATCGTGAAGTCCTGCAAGTGTAGCTAAAAATACAACGTGGAAGTCGCTCTGCCTCCGCTGAAACATGTACGGGGGTGTGTTTGAGACCACAGAGAGGAGCATGGGACGGAGATAAAGACGACGATGAGTAATGTGGACGAGGGGAACGAGATATTTAAAGTCATCAGGATCTGTGTGGTTCGCCTTTCCTCCTGCGAACTCTGCCATCAGGGTGTTGATCTCACACAACACCGTAGACTTCTTTATATAGACATTATAGATCATATTTTTGAGTGTATATACTTTTTTTTTCTTGCAGTTGTTTGAAAAAATCTGTTCTGAAATGAATTAATTTATTTGTTGGAGGGACAGATCTGTAAAAGCCGTGTCAGTTTGACGTGAAAATGATTGAAAATGACTTATGATGAACAAAAACACATTAAAAAAAGAGGATGCCAAAGGACATGAAGACCAGAATGGCCGCGATGAAACAAGACTTTTGGTTTCACAGGTGATTACCTGGGACATTTCTGTTTACCGTGTCATCTGTCTAAAGAGGTCATGGTTAAAGGTGCTAAATCCCAGGTGTGGAAAACAGTGGTTGTTGGGGTTTTCCTGGAAGATAATGCCACAGGTGGTTTTGGAAAGAGCTGCACTGTAAAGGACAGCAGATAACCACAGGGACAGTCCGACCTGGGGAAACTCCCGACTGGAGGACTGTCAGCCAACGGAGGAACCGTCCTTCAGTCTTACGTGCTTTGTTTGTTTTCAGCCCGCATGATTTATATAATGCTTTTTTTTGTCACCATGTTTGTGCTCATAATTGAATGTCAGCTTGTCCTTACGCAGCCTCCCGTGCTGTCAGAGCAGTGAGTAATATCGAGTGATGACACCATGTTTTTCTCCCCCAGGATTCACAGCCGTCTTGTTGTCTTTAGATGGTGAGGGTCAGGAGGGGATGTGGTTGTGGTGTTGGTTTTAGGGAAGCCATTCAGACGCAATACACGCATTTGCTGTTTTTTATTTTTTATTTTATTTGCCATAGTAAATTAGGGACAATTTACTGCCTTTTATTACAAGTTGTTATTTCTATCTGAAGGGTGATGCGTTTTGCACAGCTCAAGATTAATTCAGCTTCTACAATTTGTTTTTTGGAGTAAAACCAACACCTTTTTTAAGTTTACCATATTTTTATAGTGCACTTACCATTTAAAATTTGTGTTTGTAAATAAAAAAAATTAAAAATGAAATAAACACTGATGTTAAATTATCACATCGGAGTGGAAGATATTTGCGAGCATAATAAAACCACATGAAATGTTTCCACTTGTCAGACGGAGATGTGTTGGGAAGTGTGTATTTGCACTTGTTGGTGCCTGCATATGTGCGTGTGTGTGTGCTAATTACGGTAAGGGGAGAGAACATTTTACGAAATGAGCACAAACTGAAACACACCTTGTGTGTTGTGGTCATGAATGCCACCACCATTCACACACACAGTTTTGCTTTGTTCATCATATGAAAATGGAAACAAAAGCTTTTTATCTTGTTGGTGTTGGATGTGTTTTGGTCTATGATCATTATAACTTTCCCTTTTATAAAACTGTGGCTTAAGCTGTGTGGTTCAGATATACAGGCCTCTTTCGCACACACACCTGCTTTTCTGCCTACACTTTTTCGGTCTAACACTTCTCTTCTGTTTCAAATTCTCCCATGTGATCTTTGCTGATGGGAATATACCTCAGTCAGCATGCACAAAAACTGGGTTGTGCCCTTAGCAATGAGCGTCCAGTGCTTGGAGAGAAATCTACCAGTGGAAAAGTGCGGTGAACGCCAGGTGCGTGTGGTCTATTTCTGGGCAGGCAGTGGATGCTGTTTACTCTGGACGACCGTGGACCAAATGAAGAAGAGCAGCAAACCCAGACTAAGCCAACACTCGGATTCCCGGACGCACAGCTTCGCTCTTGGCACTGCCTTTACCTGTAGGGATGAACACCACACCAACATTTTTTACTATCTCCTCGCACCTCGTCCACCCCCACCCTGCCAGCCCCACCCCTCTCCCTCGGTACTCAAGGGATTACTGGCAGCCCACGAGGCTGTATTAGAAGTGAGGAGAGCAGGTCCAGACCCGTTGGTAAGTCCCGGACTTAAGGGCAGTGACTGCATGGAAAATTCAGTGTGCACATGCACATGAAAACACTGAACCCACTGACACACAGCCGCAGCTCAAGCACATCAACGTCAAATGTCTTACATAAGCGTTGTGCTTGTGAATGATATGGAGGGATGCTTGTGCTGCTAACAAAGTGACAGCGATCTGTGCTATCTTGTTCCAAAGCTGGTCACATTACCAAAAGTTCCTCTGGAAAGCACAGGAATTTTCCTGCAGAGCCAACACAGAGAGAGCTTGTTTGGAAAGCGCTCTCCGGCGGCAGATAAACAAAGTCAAATGAAACATGATCAACATAATTGAATCCCTTTTTGTCTCACCTCTCAGAGTGATTCAGACAGATCTGCTGCCAGGTCTTGATTTTTAATGGTGCCGAGGTACAAAATGTGCTGTTTTATCTTGGCTGGCGAAGTGTAATTGGAATGTTAAAAGTTTTTTTTTTATTCCAAGAAAACAGGATCATTACAGAACCAAAACAAGCTAAACATGAGTTTTGTTGGAAGAGACAAGATCATTAAAAGTCGAGTCTAAAAACGCCTGCACTTCCACCTGTTTTACTTTCCCTGTAACGACCAAACAAAGTGCATGAATGTCAAGAGGATGATAAATCTATCATGGTGTGTTAATGGAACAGTCCCAGAGGGAAGTCAGACTCAAGTAGGCTTGTCCTTCAAACCGATGTTCATTTCTCAGCAGCTGCTTCCTTTCGAGCCCTCGAGCTTTTTATGGAACTGAAACAAACTGCTGACACCTCCACTGCCACAGACTGAAACACATCCCAGAAAATGCCACATCCAGAGAGGAAAGCAGGGTACTTGAATCCAGTGCACTTTATACGAGTGTTACACAAGAGCGAAGAGCGAGCGCCTGCAGCATTTCAAGGTCAAGCAGGTGTTCTTTCACCACTAATGCAATCCACGTGCCGGGTTTATACGACGGCATGAGTAACTGCAAAACTGTTCTTGTTGCACCTCATCGCAACGAACAAGTCATTCAATTTTGACATAATTGGCCCCTTTAAGTGCATCCATGTGTTGCGTTTCATCTTCTTTTCTGAAGAGCGGCTCTGTTTCGTGTAATGCTGCCTGTAACATTTCCTCTCTGTGGAACTTTTACAACTTCACAATGAAAAGTGATCGCGCTAAATCGCCACGCCGCCGGCCTCGAAAAATGCTATTTTGGGCTCCGTCTTATTACAACATCTATGACATTTGCAATTATATGTCCACTGATCTGTGTCCACAACTGGTTATTAAAAGTGGAGCAGTAAAGCGTCCCGGTGTAATTCCTGTGGACTCAGACGGGGCTGACTGTGACCTTAATAACAGACTCTGGTGTCCTGCTGCTGCTCAGCTCGGCTTCACAATCACACAGCTGCGAAAAGCCATTGTTGGTCCAGGTGCTGAATCTGTGCACAAACAAACACACACAAATCAATAAACATGTCTTCCTCCTTTCAGTTATAACTGTTTTGTCTTTTTTCTCTCTTTTACAATTTATATTTTCATTACAGGCTGCCATTTGACACTTTTTTCCCCTTTTTAATTGGTATATGATGTAACATAGCTTCAATGTAAACAACATAAAGTTTTTATTGTTGGGAAATATGTGTATTAATGTAAGGGGTCTGAGTAAATACTGACTTTTTTTCTATTCAGGAGGTTAATTTTGATAGTTCTTTGTTTTGTTTAATGGTATTATTTTTATAAATATACTATATTTTAATCTAAGCCCATTTAAATGAGTCTATAAACCATATTAGATTACTATATTACATAAACATCCCCTCATGCCTGACAAATTAATACATGAATTAACTTTAACAAGGTCAGCAATCAGAGATTCACCCCTTGTCTACAGGTGAAGTGAGTGCTGAGGTGTTATTTGTGAGGGCAGCCCTGCTGAATGTGCAGAAATACCAAAGGTTAGCGATGAGTCAACAGGGTTTCCCCCTCTCCACCTGTCTCTGCACCGTCCCCCTCACTTCACACCTGCAGATGTTTATCACAGTCAACCTACCGTATCTCTCGCTCTGTCTCCTCTTTTCCTCTCATCTTTTTGTTCACCCCTGCCGGCTCTTTGAAGCCTCCCCCGGCCATTTTGAGCCGTCACCTGAGCTAAACAAGGCGAGCGATAGGGGAAGAAAACAGATCTAGGTGAGTGAATGGGTGTGGAGAGATAGAAGAGAGGACCACACACACACACACGCACACACACACACAACTCTGCTGGCTCAGAACTCAAATGTTTTACCGCTAATGTCTACAAAGAGAAAACAAACTGGAGGGAAAAAAACAACGTATTCACAAATGAAAATCTTCCATCTCTTTCTTCACCAGATGGCGGCTCCGCTCTTTTGTCATGCACATAACCAGTAGCTCACATCATAGCTGAAAACACCAAGGATCAAAGACATGGGAGAAACTCAAACCCTCTTCAAAGTGAAAACTACAAAGGGAAAGTATGATAAACCATGTGAGAGTGTCTGAGTGTGGTTATAAAGCATGCTGAGCCCTGACTCATTTGCTGGACCTCAGTAAGTAAGAAATGTTTTCTAAAAAAGGAAAGGTACCAATTACATCTCTGGACTGGCTCCTTCTCACGGTACCGCCCCTCCGTTTCCTTCCTTCTCACACACTCTCTCTCTCTCTCTCTCTGTCCCCGGACACAGAGGGACAGATCAACCCCCGTACGCAGCTTCCATCTCCCTGGATAATAAAAACGAGGACAGGGTCTGACTCTGTGGTCTGAGGACAACGCCGACTGCACCCAGAGGAGAAAACAGCCCCGAAATAGCAGTTCAATATCGCAAACCTCGCCTGAGGAAAGTACCCCAGCGGATGATGGGAGGGCAGGGAAATTTTCAGGGGTTGAGGGTCCCATAATTCCCCTCATCAGCTCCGAGTTGACCTCTATTACGCTCACATCTGCAACTCAATGAGTTTTCAGTACAGCAGGCTCATCTATTATTGCACCGGCTTGTTTTAAATGTGCATGAACAGTTTTTGCTTCATTTGGGGAGAGAATTATTATAAAAACAAGCTGACAAATCATTTTATTATCACCTTATAATGTGTTTCATTCACTCTCCTGTTAGCTCTGTTTTGTTCTCCACCTACTGCAGACGAAATTATTTAGTTTGTGTTTAGGTCGCTGTTGGAATTATTTTGTATTATTCATTTTGTGCTGGTCGGGTAATGTTCACTGAGTTCAAAACAATGAGCTAAAAGAGGCTAAAACACTAAAAGGCTGCAGAATTTGGTGTCAGTCCTCAGTGACTTTATTGATGAACATTTACTGATCGATCAACAACATTTACATGCAGCTATTTCGATCGCAGGCAAGCAAAAATGTGGAATCAAAACCTGATTTCAGCTTATCATTTGTGAGGATTTGCTGCATTTCTTTGCTTTATGTTACAGTAAAGACATCACCTTGAAACTGCGATTGTGAAAAGTTGGGGTTTGCTGTCATTTCACTGACTAAACAATTCATTGATTAAATAAGTAAATAAAGAAAATCATCACCTCTCATCACATGATTCACTTTAAATGTAAAAAATAACTTCTCACCTCCTTCTATGGCACACTATAACAAACTTTCTTTGGACACAGCGATGTGGTTTCAGAAGCCATCAGAACAGAGGCATGCTGGGACAGAGTGACGGGCGTCAGCTCTCCATAAACCCCCGCAGTGAGCTTGGCTGAACCGAGGCCGTGACCCTCACCAGTGGGAGTAAACTCAAGTTCAATCACACTCTATTACTTATCCCTTTGCCTCCTCCATACACTCAAACACACACACACACACACACACACACACTCATACATGCAAAGACACGCTCACATAGTAAAGCAGGGAAAAAGGCTGCTGACTCCAATTAAGAGAGGTGTGACCGAAGCCACAAATCACACACACTGGTGTTAAACTGTCACACCGGACAGGAAGAAATATCATCTCCCCGCTCTGTGAACACACACACACACACACACACACACACTCTACACACACACACTGTGTGTATGGTAACCTGACTCTTTGTATTGGATAAATGGGAGTTCAGGGAGGTGTTAGGTGTTCGAGGATAGCTTGGTACGGCGTCTGTTTTCGATTAGTCAGCTGTGATCTGCGGCCTCCTGTGTCAGCGGGGCTCTCGGCCGTATTGATGGGTGTACAAGGGTTATGACAGCAGAGAGAGAGAGAGAGAAACGCTAGGCAGCCTGTTCCTCCATTTGCCTCCACTCAGAGGGACATTAGGTCAGCGTGCCCCCACCCCTCCTTCCTCTCCCCACTGGCTCTGAATTCCCCAATGAACAACACATTCCTCCTTCCCAGTCCCTCTGTTTATGACACACCATCCTTTGAAGCAGCATGTGAGTGTTTGTGTACGTGTATGTGCATGGGTGCACGGACGTGTGTGTGTGTGTGTGTTAGCCTTGAGCGTCTGAGCCTTGGCGAATACATAAACGTTTCAGCATGACACTATCAAAGCTGGAGAGTGTGAGTGCTCTGTGGATGGGACACACCTGAGCAGGTATGAAACGGGACATACATCTGCGTGACAGCTGTTTTTTTAACATCGCTGCACAGAGGGCAGGATCTAGGCCAATCGAATTACCCAGAGAGAGAAAGAGGGAGAGTGCATGAGGGCGCAGGGTGGAGGAGAAAGCTATGAGTCATCATCAAACTTGGGATGCGCACTTTTTTTTTTAAAGGCAAGGAGATTGAGCGGGGCAAGCATGGGTGTTGAGACAAAGAAAAACAAACGAGTTGCTTTTCTAATTAAAGCAGCCCTGAAGGAGAGGGCGGGGTGTTAGGGAGTCGGGGGGGTGTGGAGGTCACCAAGCTGAGTCATTCCTTTACACCCATTTCCTGTGATCGGGGCATTTTGGGAGCAGGCAGCAGGGTGAAATTATGTCTTTGGTTTATGCAATCCTTCCTCATTTCTCCTCCCATTCAGTGGACTCTCACACGCAATCATTTTATACACGAGCACCCGTGAGAACACATTCAAACACTCTGGTGGACACGTGTGCAGGACATACTTATTGTAATATGCACACATGTGCTCAAACATACATATGAATGAATATATTTGGCTACATCTGCAATGCGAGAGAATAAAACTGCATCCCCTGAATCATTAAAACACATTGTCCATAAGTCTTTATATAATTTTCAACTATTCAAGAACTGTTCTGATTTTAATATGATCAAGTAGGCTACATTGATCTGAGTGGACTGATCTCCTCATAACTGAAATCTGAACACATAAATGACATATTCTTTGATTTGGCATTACTTACCCTTTCTGTAGACATCATTATCTTGAATACTCACTACAAATGCACATCCATAGATCTTCTTAGACATCATAGAAAAATACGCTCTTAACAGTTCTAGAGCTCCTCTGAGAATCATCATATTTCAGGTTTTTTTCAGTAAATAAACAATCCAGGAGCAGTTCTCTGGACACTAATGGGTACACTGAAAACGAGAACTGAGACAAGCTGATCTGGCATATTTGTTCAAATGTAAAAAAACAAAGAAAAAAAATGAAGCAACCATGTTATTGCCATCTCCTGTTAATGTTATTCTGCTAATTATCCAGTAACATCATTGGGTGGTTGAAGAGCTGATTGCTAACTGGAAGAAATCCCTTTAGAAATCAAAAGACGAGCTTGCTCAGATGATGTACGTCAGAGTTTTGGGTAATACAGGCAGACTGACACGTGCCAAAATAAGCAGCCACTCAGCTGTGACGGCTGTGGTGAGTGAGCGAGGCTGGTTGTTGGCTTTGTGTTACTGTTCACGTTATGATGATGTTGTGGAGTAAATCAACTACACAGCACAGTAGTGTATCTGACGCAGTGCACGCGCAGTGCAACTAAAACATAGATTACGCTGTAATGAGCAATACATTTTCATTTTCCGTACCAGATGGCGAACGGGATCACTTGGAGAAAGCAGAGGCTTTTAGGGAAACAGGCCAAAGTTAAAATGATGTTATTATTCTATAAGTATTATTGCTCCATCAACATTTACTTCATATTGATAAGTTAAAGCAAAAAGCTTGCAGCCACTTTAGCCAGTGTTGGAAAGTAACTAATTACAGGCACATACAAGTGTAAATATGTTTGAAGTATTTGTACTGGAACTGGATTATCTTGGTTATCTGCTTCATTGCACTTGTGCTACATTTCACACGATGATACAGTCATTTGCAGACTTCACTTGAAAAACATGATTCATCACTTCAGCGTGATTCATTTTTACGGTAAACTATGAAAATACTTGTTAAATGATATCTTGATCTCATGCATCTTCAATAAGAAGCTGTTTCATCATTAATGCACCAGCAATAGTCATCAATTATTAATATGTATTAGAGATATAAGAGACAGCTCATTTCTGCTGTTAATATTTATTTAAGTTAAAGTTTTGTACTTGTAATGGAGTAATCTGACATGGTGGTATAACTGCTGTCATTCATTGTAAGTACAGAATTTTAACACTTTTTCCACTACCTCTTTTGTTCATGTTCAGTTTCAGTGTGTCTCAGTTTTGATGTCGGTTTGCTTTCTGTGCCGACACCCCTTCCTGCCTCCACTTTAAAGTAACAAATAAATGAGACTTGACAACACCCTTGGCATACACACTCACACACATACCTACGGTGTACTTATAAACACATGTGCACAACATACTGGTAAAAAAAGGAAATATGGGGGGACAGGTATAACAGAACCCAGACTTCAAAAGTGGGCACTAATTCAAGCCAGTCTATCTAAGCATCAGGACCACAATCTGGCCGTCTGGAGCTGCTGAATCATAAAGACTAATGCTCAGTACACTGGAGTACACAACAAACTTCCCCCGGTGGCATCTGAGCAATCCTCGACTAAATTAATTTGGGGATGGGTCATCTTTTTTGACCACAGTGATGATAAATGGGGCGATCATAAAGTCTACTGCATTCCAGTGAAAGTTTGGAAGATGGTATCTGTGGTCTTTTTTTTTTTTTGCTTCGCACCACCTGATAAACACGTGTGAAAGGCACCACCGAGTGTGGTCTTCATTTCCTTTGAGATACATACCCGCCGGTCTCTGCGCCGCTGATGGGTGCAAAGAAGCTGTCTGCTTCAGAGAGCACCTCCGACCGACGCTGCCTCCCCTGCCCGGCCACCCAAGTGTACAGGATGTGAACTAATACTTTACAGTAAGGCATCGCACTCCCTAGAGATAAAAAAACACAGTCTCAGGGATGAGTCTGGAAGGCACCCAAAGGTCTATCAGTAGTTAATGCTAACTGACAGGAAAGTCCAACAGTAAGAGCAACAGGAAGAGGAAACTCTCCCCCACAACATCCTGGATGGCCTGCCCGTGTGTGAATGGATATTTTCAGACGCTGCGCAGGATTTCTGCGTCTGTATTTGTGCTGCACAGCTGGTATTGACATGGCAAAGTTTTACTGTCTCATTAGTGACTTAAAAAGCATTTGTGTGTCCACCATTATGCAGAGGTCAGGGGGAGAAGTAGAGCCGCTCCACACACGAGATATTTACAGTTTGGCTTGAACACTTGAGACATAGCTGTCTGTCTGTCTGCTTTGCTTGTTTGTTATTGCAGTCTCACCACATCAGATCTCAGCTATTCACGCCACTTGAGACAATTCAGCGCCGTTAGGAGAGGTCGAGGTGGTTTTTCCCTCAACAATCCGCCTCTCATTTCCACCTTGTTTGCAGAGAGTCTTCCTTTCCTTTTAAGTCCCGTAGTCATCTAATGGTCAGAGTGTGTGAACCCAGACATCCTGAGTCACTTATGATGCGGGCTCCTTTCTGTGGGAAAGCTCGACTGTGTGCGCAGCGCTTGATTGTTTCATTGCTCATAAACAGTAGGAGAACAGGCTGCGATGTAAAATAAACTGGCCGCCACAACATGTCGTCGCTACCGTTAAGTGGCGTGAAAACAACAACCCCTCTGCCAGATGAAAGGGCCGCGGCGGGTCACACAACCGCTCGGCTTGTTGCTCGAGCGCCACTGTCGCTTTGATAGATAATCCCTCGGCCCTTTCTTGTTTTATGAGCTTGACTGCTTGAGGTTGAGTTTGCCGTCTGGCGTGTTAGTCCAGCTGTGGGATGTGGGCCCGAAGCTGGTGTTACCTCCAGGTGGGAGTGCACAAACATTTGCCCGCCACGGCCTGAAATGGTGACCTGTGGCTGGACAGGAACACTTAAATTGAAGTGTTTGTCACCCATGATGCGTTCAGTAGGACAGTTGATGTCATAGGGCGTCTGAGGTGGTCACCGCCTATAAATATCATACTCGGGGTGTTTCTCCTCGCTCTTTTTCCCCTCATGCTCGCACACAACCTTTTCACCCTCACCACATTTGCAGCCTCTCGATTCGCGACGTCTATTTCACATCCTCCACCGCCTGCCCCGCTCTATCTGCGTGCATTCCTCCCCGCAAGTTTCTGTCTTTCTCTCCGAGGCACACAGACATTGGTCTATTTGCTTGAATTTCTCATTTCCTGTTTGGGGTGTGTATCCGATCCCTTGTTCTCGTGCCCAGCACACATCAAACGCCGTTCGAAATGAGAAAAAAAGACAGACAGGAGGACGCACAGAAAGCATATAAATGAGGGGATGATGGCAGGAGAGAGATCAGGATGAACATTTTAAAGACAGTGGAAGGGAAAAATTCTGACTAATGACACAGACAGTGAAAACCAAAGGGGAAATGTGGAAGGAGTAGAAAATACGAAGTGGTCAATTATCATAATATCCAAAGATATGACCAAACGGTGCCCTGCTCCTGCCAAATGCTGAGTTCACACTGCAAAGACATTTTTCATCCTAATCTAATTTCTGAAGAATCCGGGCTGTTTTAGTTTCCCTCTGCAATTTCTTTTTTATTTATTGTAATTATCTGTTTAGTTGGTGATTTTCTGAATTTCCTTACAAGGCTGTGGTGCCAGTTTATCAGGGGGGAGTTGCTGGGTTTAAGCCAATAAAAGAAATAACACACACAACCTCCCATCGTCTGCTTCACATTTCCACCGTCAAGAGCTGATTTCCATTCAGTCTGTGTGTGGGCTCGCTCAGGTATGGAGCCATGGTTTCAGTGGCTAATGCACCCTTATTGTATTACGGCACCGGTCAAAAACCGCCTGTTTAATTGGAAAAAAATGTTCTTAAGATGAGCCGCAGTGCCAACGCATACGCACAGTCTGCTCTACCAGGAAATGTGATCTAAAACCAAACACTGTTTTTTTTGTTATCGATGGTGCTGAAATAAAAATACTAATGATGAATGGTGGTAAAGCCAGTTAGACACATGTGAGTCAATTAAAAAATTCCTTTTTGTTCTGTTTTCAAAAAGGTTTTATGATGGTAATAAATAACCAGGTTTTCTTTGTGGAAAGAATAATTAGTTTTCCCTGTTTACAGCTAAAAACATCATTAGTCATCATAATTAGAAACTTAAATGAGGGAAATTAGGGAAACTGATCTGTTTTTTAGAGTTGTTCTATGTGTATTGAAATAGCTTGAAGTTTACAAAGTGCGTCAATCACTACCTTTAAACTTAAGCCCTGTTAAATAACTTAACAGTTAAAATGTTGTTTTAAATGCAAGATTTTGAGACTAAATTTAAGAAATAAACAAGGAAGAATCACGTGGGTTCAGACTTATGAAATCATATCTGCTCACCGGGCCTTGAACTGCAGCTGATTTCATAGCAGGCGCTGAAGGTGCCTTACGTTATACTTAAAACAGCCCTACAAGAAATGTAAACGGACGCTCAACAAAATATAAACACATTTGCTTTCTATACTCTCCTCCAGTCTCCACCCCAGCCTGACTGCGAGTCCAAGAAACACAGGAAAAAACAGGGCAGGTTTTAATGTGGAAAGGTAAAGTCTTTTTAGACAGGTATGCACCGCGTTTTCTTTTTCCAGTTACTTGGACTTTCCAGCTCCTCACTCCCTGAGCAGTGAACATGCGATGTGTCATTTCAAGACGTCAATTTACACGCCGGCTGACGGCTGCACTGATCAACAGGAGGATGAGGAGGAGAGACTTCGTAATGCTGCTGAGTAAACTCGATGACTCAAAGGCCCTATCAGCAGAAGAAGACGGCGGCTCAGAGAAGAACTGAACATCCACAACAGGCGCAGGCAAGATAGAGGGAAATAAGAGAAAAGGAGGAAGGGTGGAGCTCGAGTGGATGAGCTTTTTTTTCTCAATTTATCTTTAATTTTCCTTGAAGTGCTATGCCCTGCCCACTAGAAAAACACATGGTTCAAATAAGCGCGACCCCCCACAGACCCCCTGAAGCCATGCTCTCATTAGTGAATTATTTGGACAGAGGAGAGAGAGACGGTTGCCATTTCAGCCTCCACAGAATCCTGGAAAGGTCTGACATGACGGTTAAAGGGGAGGAGAGAAAGAGTAAAACACAGGAGTCTTAACATGCTACAGTACATAGTAAAAGGTCCGGCCTATGTAACGTACACTCAAACTCGCTCCGAGGCCTCATCATTCATTGGCTCGCGACCCTGGAATGTCACTCACATTCCCCCCGACCTTCATCTGTCTCTTTCTCCGGTTGCTCGTATATCTCCGAGCTCCTCCGCTCGTGTTTGTTTTAACTTTCTCAGGACCCCTCCGAAGCCCACGCTCACGCATCGTGCACCCAAGAGGACGGCAGTTTCCCTCCTCCTTTGCCCTCCCAGCAGCAGGCCAGACCCCCCCCCCCCTCCAAACCTCCCACACCGTCTCTCCCACTCACTGTCTGCGTTTACTCTCATGTGGGGCTGTAACGTCAGCTCGCCCTCACTCACTCTTTTTTTTCCCTCTATTTTTTTCCCTCCCTGAAGCGCTACTAGTAAAACCATCACAGAACTAGACGTGTTGTGGCTCTTAGAAAAAAAAAGGCGACTCATAGGCACTCTTGCTAAGAGAAAGTGAAGTCACACTCTGGGGTTAGTGTGTGTTCGACAGGGGTCACGGTGAGTCACCCGGCTGCTTGGCCTCTTACTCCTCTCGCTCTGCGGGATGTCGCTTGTGAGTCAGGGCAGCTAAACCCGGACTGGGCCGTATCCTCTGTGTCACATGCTAAACTCCAAGCGTCTCGTTTTCTGCTGAACTTCTAACCCTAACCATCAAAAACCCAAACACAGAAAACCACAAACCCACATCTCCAATGGTCGACTTTTCCTTTCTGGTACACGAGGAGGACGAGCCGTCTCTCCCTCACTTCAGGCCTCGTTAGAGGTGTTTTTAGCTTTGACGTGCTTCCGCTGTAAAAGTTTGCGTGATGTTTTTGCAAACCAGTTATTTGAGGCTGGGGTGCGTCAGATGCCACGTGTGGGTGAGTAAAGTTGTGGACATGTGCACCTGTGCCACCCTCGTCCCCTCGCTGGCACATCTGTGGTTCACCAGGGGCCCGACGCTGCTGCGCTCAGATGGCAGGAAACTTCCACCGCCATGTCCTCGAGCCCGGAGGCCTCTGGAGGAAGAACCAAAGAGGAACTTTTGTGTGACACGAGCCGGCGCTTTTTAATTAATTGGGACGTTACTGCAGCTCATTCAGAGAGACTCGAGGGGGGGAGGTTACCTCTCAAAATGAAAGATAAAATTCTAGACAAGCCGGCTCCCACATGAATCATTTACCTAATCTTTAAGTAATGAATCGGTTGTAACACATTAGTCACCATCTTAACATTTTTTCTGGTTAACCTCACATGAACGCTGTTAGCTGTGTTAGAAGTCTCATGGTTGGCTGCAGTGTGTCAGTGAAGGTGTATACTGACCCCTGCTGGTTATTTATCCCACAATGAACAACAACAACATTTAAATTTGAAATGCAAGTTTAATGTGTCTCAGACACATCTGAGACACACACACACACTTTGCTGAGTAATGTTGGACTGACAAACAGAAAACATGACCAAAAGTAATATGAACACAGTTTACTTCACAGATTTTCATAGTTCTTCTTCATTTTTTAAATTTCTGTTATATAGACGTAACGTATCCTTTAATGGTGAAGTTTTTTTTCAATTATATTTATGCCATAACTTATTGATTTCATTACATTTATGAAACATAGAAATAGAAAAATGAAATTGAAAAATTATAATTTTAGCATCTTCTGTTCTCACATGATACAACATTATAAACCATAATAAAACAAAAACTAAAATTTTATGTATATAATTTAAATATAATAAATAAATGTCCCATTTACTGAAATTGTATTTTCTCATCTTTTGTTTGCGCATGATACAAGATAATGCAACGCAACGTCACACTTACATAAACATATATTATATCACAGTAAGGGAATTAAGTATATATTAGTTCATTATCCAACATATTTAATAATAAGAAAAGATGAAAACACAAAACAAAAACTAAAATACACAATATAACACTAACAACTAGGGAAACAACACAAACTAAACATTAACAAATATTATACTTTTTATTTGAGAGGTCTCAACAGCTTTGTTGTTGTTTAGAACAATTCAAGCAATAAATAAATGAATAAAATAAAATAAAAACAAATAAAAAAAATAAAAAGACTTTGCGACATCTCGCGACAGTCCGGCCAATGGCGCACGTGTCGTGATACGGCAGCGAGCAGAAGAAGATGGCGGAGGGAGGCAACGATGCAGAGCTGCTGAAGGAGAAGGCGAATAAGTACTTCAAAGGTAAACTCACACACATGTCAAGTCCGTGGCTTTCACCGGCGGCTCGTAGCAGATAAATGCGCCTCAGAAGAAATTACGGCGGCGACGTGGCGGCGTCGCAACAGGCTCGCCGAGGTGATGCTAAGCTAACAATGCTAGCTGGTGAAGCCCATTCATTGGGATTACGCTGCTGTGGCTAATGCTAAGCTAGCTGGCAGTTTAATGTGAGCCGGGAACGCCACACGTGTTGTTTGTAAGCCGCACACTCGTTTCACGTCTTCATCTGCAGTTTTCACACATTAATTTTGTTTGGAAAAAGACAGGGCTTCATATTTAAAACCGACCTAAATAATCTGCGTTTGTGTGAGCAGCATGTTCAGTTTAATATTCAGATTTCTGTCAGTAAACTTTCATTTTATCTCATGTTAGGCGTGTCTGTGATTTAAATCAGTTTTTAAAAAATGTGTTAAATACTGAGAGTCTCAGTTTTGTCCAAGAAGAAGTTGTCTGTCTTTATCTGTCCTCTCTGAAATCTCTGTTTTCTTGTCAGTTGAGGCACTTTTAAAAAAATGCAATTAAGATTTTTTTCAGTTGTCATGTGCACACCAGTCACCTTAAGCAATGAAATTCATAATTATAAAATACTCAAAAATATGTGAAAAGGAAATTACACAAAAATGACTAAAACTAATATAGGAAAATAATACTGTTCAGGTGTCTGCTGTAAACATATTGGAGGATTGAACTTTAACACGCCTCCTGCAGGGTGAAGTTTGTCTGTTAGCAGGGCTGACACACTGATGAGTCAGAGCAGAAGTGGACATGCTCGCTGTTAAACTGCAGGAAATAAGCAGTAAGACAAGGGCAGATATTTACTCAAAATCATTCATAATCTGGGAGAAATGTGTCCTGTTAGTTATTCATATATATGTGCGTGTAAACCATGTTTCTATTTTGTAAAGGTCAGATGGTCATGTAAGATTAGTAAATTAGCTGATTCTTGCTTATTTGCAAATGTTATACCAGTCACAAAACATGTATTCTTTACGCATTCATGAATTTCCTGGTTAATTTTATTATTGTCCTCGCAGAATTACATTTGCATTACCAGTAACTCCTATTAACTCACACCTGCTGTTGATTATATGTTGAATAAAACAAAATACCAGATGTTAAATAAATTAACCATTAATCATAAACAGAATATCTTCATCCTAATAAATGAAATGATATTTGGGGCAGCAAGTAAGGAGTCTTTATTGTTGACTCTCAATTTATAGTAAAATAATGTCAAGCATTGAATGCCAAGTACATGTTACCAGATCCCACAGTGATGTCATGAAGTAGCTCCTGTTTCACTGTCTAAACTCAAGAACATCTTCAGGTTCAGGTGATAAGAAACTGAAAAGAAAATATTTTATTTTATCTTATTGGAAATTTGTACAACTACAAACTACTATTTTCCTGTGAAGATTTGACATTTGTTTTTGTTTTTTTGTTTTGTTTTTCAGAAAAAGACTATGAAAATGCAATCAAGTACTACACAGAGGCCTTGGAGCTCAATCCATCCAATGCCATCTACTACAGCAACCGTAGCCTGGCATACCTACGCACAGAGTGCTATGGCTATGCCCTGGCTGATGCTACGAAGGCCCTGGAGATAGACAAAAACTACATCAAGGGATATTACCGCCGTGCCACCTCCAACATGGCACTGGGAAAGTTCAAGGCTGCACTTAAAGACTACGAAACGGTAAGACATATCTCATCTTAGACTGTTAGCAGCTGCATGTTTTCAACCTTGTAGACTGAAGTATTATGAAATGTTTGTCCCTGGTTTTGTAAAAAGAAAAAGCTCTTGAGTTCAGTCGCTCATCTGTCACCACGAATTAGTCCCCTCATGTTACTTTAACAGCACTGAGTAGGGATCATCTTTTAATCCAGACATGATGCCAATTAGATCCAGTGTGAATGCGCTCATACCGCTGCTAATTTGGACTCTATTGTTGTTCGTGCCATTCTCGTAATAAGCTATATAAATATTCTGCGGCTGTGGCAACAAAGTGCTCTAAAGCTAAGCCAGGGTCATCGCAATTTACTGAACAAACTAGACTGAGCACCATGACAACAGCACATATAAGAGTTAATCCATGTGAACTTACGACAGGTTTGAGCTCTGTCCATATGTATTTATAGGTCTTTGAAATGTATAGGGCATGACACTATCTGACTGAATGTTGTCTGTTCACAGTAATACACAGCTAAAAGTTTTCAATTCAGTATAAACTCTTTGTGTAATAAAGAAATTGAGTCTTTGATATACTTTTATTACCTATTGAATCCTGTTCTTTTGCAGCTACACTGATTCAATTTCCCTGACTGCTGTAACGCAAGTTGATGATTAACTTAACCAATGTGGTTAATTCATATTGTTTCCTTGGTCTTGTGATAGGTAGTGAAGGTTCGACCAAATGACAAGGATGCAAGGATGAAGTATCAGGAATGTAACAAGATTGTGAAACAAAAGGCTTTTGAGAGAGCCATTGCCAGTGATGAGATAAAAAAATCTGTTGTCGACTCTCTGGACATTGAGAACATGAGTAAGTTTCCTGTTTTGCTGAACAAATATAAATATTATATTACAAAATCTCTAATTGTGGCATGCTTTAATCAAATGTGTGCTGATCAAGCAAAACATTATGTCGCGTGTTAGACAGGAACTAATGGTGGGAAAATACATTTAGGTGGGAACTGTTTGATTCATTTCCTGATTCTATTATGTGAAGCTTAAGCTGTTCTTGTATTGTAGCAATTGAGGATGACTATGTAGGCCCCAAACTTGAAGATGGGAAGGTCACATTGACGTTCATGAAGGAGATGATGGATTGGTTCAAAGACCAGAAGAAACTGCACAGAAAGTGTGCTTATCAGGTAAACATGTTGGTTCATGTGAAATACACTCACTGAAAGAAACTTTCTTACTAGCTTACCTAAACTTTTTTTTTTTTTTTACTCTTGCAGATTTTGGTGCAAGTTAAAGATGTTCTGTTAAAACTACCCAGCCTTGTTGAAATCACATTAAAAGAGGTGAGGACTTTTAACATCATCACTGGTGAAGTGACTTAAAGTTGCTGTTAGTTCATACACAGTGAATGCCAAACTGTGCGATCTGTCCATAAAAGGACTACAGTGGTCAGTGACGGCACGTGAGTAAATGAAACATAATATTGCTGTAACCCTGCAAGATTGAGATGTTGTTTCATACCTTTATGGTGAAGGTGTTCTGTTTTTCCTTGCCACAGAATGAAAAAATAACAATTTGTGGTGACACCCATGGGCAATACTACGATCTCCTCAACATCTTCAAGTTGAACGGCCTACCCTCAGAGACCAACCCTTATGTATCCTTTCTGTTTACAGACAGGCAGATCACCTTTTAACTTTGTGTTCAGTACAGTCACGCCCACCCTCCCCTTTTTTTTTTTACTTTTCTGTGTCTAAAAAACAGCCAAAAACCTCAAATGTGCGTCATGATGCTTAACCACAGGATTCAGCTGTTCAATGGGGACTTTGTGGACCGTGGCTCTTTCTCTCTTGAGGTCATTCTCACCCTCTTCGGCTTCAAGCTGCTCTACCCCGACAACTTCCACTTGCTTAGAGGTGAGCATGTTCAGTGTGCGTGAATCTGTGGAAACGTGTCGTGTCTGCAGATGTGTGCATGTCATACTTGGATATACACTTAGAAACACGTGTTGTCATAAAGTCCAAAGCACAACACTGATTTTTATTATCCCTTTTCCTGTTCACATTTCTCCTGGTTTCTACTGTTAGGGTACAGACTTTGTTTCAACACATAAATGCATTTGAATGGGTTTATTGAACCAAGATGTTTATCTGCAGGGAATCATGAGACAGACAACATGAACCAGATGTATGGATTTGAAGGGGAGGTCAAAGCCAAGTACACAGCACAGATGTTCCAGCTGTTCAGCGAGGTCTTCCAGTGGCTGCCTCTCGCACAGTGTATCAACAACAAAGTACTGGTAAGCAGTGGCCGTGAAACTACAAACTTTCGTTCCAGTCTGTGTTTGATGCCAAAGTTATGTAGCAGGAAAAGCTGTTGTTTTTCAGAAACAGTATTAGATGTAGCACAAAAGGGGTTCTGTGTATTTTGGGGTACCTTTGCCTCGCTGTTTATCCAGAATTTTTATTACATAAGAGAGTAAAAGCAGATAAAAATTGTAGACTCTAACAAGCTGTCTTCATTTTCAGTCCTTGTCTTTAAACTTAATGACGCAGTGATATTTTGTACTGCGCACACACTCCTATAAGATTCTCCATCTTATGCAGGTTATGCACGGTGGACTGTTTAGTGAAGACGGTGTCACATTGGATGACCTCAGGAAGATTGACAGAAACAGACAGCCTCCAGACTCAGGTAGGTCAGACTCCAGATGCTCCCTCAGCATAAGACTGGCTCCAAGAAAGCATCTCTAGAGAGAGAAACAGACACATTTCAACACCTTCCTCCGCTTTTTCACAGGTCCCATGTGTGACCTCCTCTGGTCAGATCCACAGCCTCAGGTCAGTTTCCACCCACTCTCTGTCCAGTGTCTTGTTTTTTTTGTAATGGAATCATTCAGTCTACTTCTACTTTGGATTAAGAATGAACTCACATCTCTCTCTCCCTGTTATGCAGAATGGCCGGTCAATCAGCAAGCGAGGAGTGAGTTGTCAGTTCGGGCCAGACGTGACGGAGCGCTTCCTGGAACAGAACAAGCTGGACTTCATCGTGCGTAGTCACGAGGTCAAAGCTGAGGGCTACGAGGTCACTCACTCAGGGAAGTGCATCACCGTGTTCTCAGCACCCAACTACTGGTACGTGATCACTCCGGCAAACTTAAAGAGCATCGAGTCCACTGTCAGTGAGGCTGTTTACTTTAACTTTTGTTCATTTCTTCTGTTTACAGTGATCAGATGGGAAACAAAGGAGCTTATATCCACCTCAGGGGATCAGACCTCAAGCCAGAATTTCACCAGTTCACTGCTGTGGTCAGTATCTCGTCATCATTTCTACACATTTACTTTACTTTTCCCCATCAATACAAACAAGTGTGCCCAAACTTGCTGGAAATGGCAGTCTGATAATTAGAAAATGATTTATGATAGACTGCATTGATGCAGAATCGTTCAATAAAGCATTGGGATTGGCCGTATTATTATACTATAAACTTATATATAAACTGTAATACTCTATATACTTCATATATTTGTTACCATGCCTATTGGATTTGATAATTCACTCAAGAGCTTCCTTGTGCAGATTTTTATGTAAGGTTAGCCTGGTCTATAAAGTTACATAATGTGACAGTGACATAATGCATAAGCACCTTCAGTTAAACAGTTCAATATAAGGTTATCAGAGCCATCTGGGATGAAGACAACAACTACCAAAAAACAAACATGACTCCTTGTTGTGGAAGTTAACTTTGCAACACGCTAGTAATGATTAACTTGGGAGCCCAGTTAGAAAAGCTTTTAAAAGGTTATTTAAATGATGATCTAATGTTTGTTCCCCTTCTCTTCTCATTTTACAGCCTCATCCGAATGTCAAGCCCATGGCGTACGCTAACACGCTAATGCAGTTGGGGATGATGTAGAGGCATCGCTGATCTGTCTGCGACACTGACGACCTCCCATCTGACCTGAACCATCCCAGCCACCTCACTCCCTCCAGTGCTCGGACATGCTCTCGTTCATGCTTAGCCCTAAGGGATCCCTCTCCCTGACAGACTTCCGCTAGTTGTATGCAGAAAGCACGTGGTGTAGTTCAGATGGGAAGAGATCACTTTCACCAGTCCAGTTCAGAACTGGGTACGTTCTTTCATGTTATCGGTTAAAACTGGAAAATCCCTATTTCCATTGTCATGTGTTCCATCTCTGGGTAAAGAAACCAACCCTGAGAATTTCAGACGAGTCTCCTTGGAGCTGCTTGGTTTTTAAATATTTCATGTACTCAGCAGACGGGGTCAAATAGCTGGTATGTACCAAAGATCTGTAATGAAAATGATTGTTCAGTTTTTACAAGGAGCATCTTGTGACTCTGAAACCTAGCATTGTACTGTTGGCCTGTGTACACAGCTTAGAGCATTGTAAACTGGGTGAAGAGCAGCATGTCTATCAGTGTTTCTTAAACCATCCTACAGTATGTAAGTTCATGTTTTATTTTACAGGAAAACAAAATATGATTATGTGTATGATCCCAGTCAAAAAAAAAAGATTGATTGTCTCTGGGTACACTCTTAACGGTGCTGTTTGCCATTAGTGGTGTATTTAGTTGGTTCAGTCACGTAGCTGGTAACATTTGTTTTGCACTGCTGCACTGCTTCCTGCTGAGGAAGATACAGCTGCTCTCCATGTTTTCATCCTCGACTGTCATTGTGCCACTCACCCGGCAGCTCCCGCACAGTCTACTCTCCAAACTAGCTTTGGTGTAAGGCAAACACTGATGGCACTCTAGTCTCCAATACATGTTCAATTACTGGTGACTTATTACCCCCTTCTCCTCCCTACTGTAAGTGGATTTCTTCAGTACACAAACGTCCTAAATACAATCCTGTCTTGAAACGCACAGCTGCATTGTCCAATGGCCCTCAACTTTTTAGATAAAGAAATACACAGATGTGTATGTATATATATACTGTATCATTTAAAGATTCCGTGTAATGTTTGGAGAAAAATATTGAATAAAAAAAATACAGTCCAGTGATTTTAGAAACAAGGTGTTTTTATTTATCTCACTTTTAATATACTTACTTCTTATGAGGATCTTAATGGAAATTTATTATTATTATTATTATGATTATTATATCGTTAGTATTGTTATTTTAATTTATTTTTTAAATTTGATGAAAGTTGAGGCGTGTTTCGTAAGCTAACGTATGAGGAAGTGCCGTCGCGTACATGTGACGTCACATGTTGTTGAACAGCTGATCGGCTTCGTCAGCTGTGCGCCGTGAGCTGACAACACAGCACGAGCTTCACCTTGTTGTCAGTCCAGTTGGACACGAAGACCTGAACAGGAGCAACCTGAGATGCCGAAATACTGCTCGGTGCCAAACTGTAAGAATGACTCCGGCGGCGGCGACAGGAAGAGCTTCTACAAGTGAGAACAAGATGTTTGTGTGTGTTTGAG
>JBAJHX010000049.1:3409089-3441446 GCA_037176925.1 Amniataba percoides | reverse complement strand
ATTGTCAGCACTTTGTGTCAACTCCTGTTGTTTTAAAGTGCGTTATAAATAAAGTTACAGTTACAGTTACAGTATGTTACAATAAGAACTAAAGGGGCAAGTTTTATTTTTACCCCACACTATCACCACAGTGGCACAAAGGTTTATAAAAGGGAACTTGGGCTGAACCAGAGGGGAACTAATGCCCCTAAATTACCCCTCTGATGTGGCAACAGCAAAGACTGAAGCATAAAAATGTTCAGTTGGTGCAAAGATTCAAGATTTATTATTATCAGATGCACAAAGAGTCTTCACTGGCAATGAAAAAGTCTTTCTCTCCTTAAACAATACTTTAAATATTTTAGAAAGAAAGACCCCATGTGCCAAAGAAAAACAGATACAGAACTAAAATAAATATTAATATTATCAGTGAAATCAAATAGACTTAAATAAAATATAGAACAAATTTATATACAATAGAGTAAGGACATACTGTTAAATTACAAGGTGCAAGTATTGATGTGTATTATTATAATATATTTAACTACTTCTGGTTAAATACTGGAAATAATATTTTGGAATAAAACATAATTTTTTAAGGCCGTTCAATAACCAATAATTATGTATAATATGACCTAATAAAATATTTCTAAGTTAGACAAAGAGCATATAGTTTAACCATGCAAGTGTGCATCATCTGCTCAGTGTAGTAATGTACGTTGAATTATAAAAAGTTCTTGATGCATTCAGTGTTAACACATATGAGGAAGGGAGATCAAATTTTTTTTAATGATCAGTGATATTTCATAAGAAAAGAAGAGGAGCAGCAGCAGGCACAGAATCAACTCTGCATCTCTAATGAATGTTTCTTTTTGCCCTTTTCTTTCCATTTCCTGGTTAAAGAAAGTCACACACATCAGTGACATTATGAGAAATTACACTTCATCCAACTCTTTCTAACTGAACACATCTTCTTCTGTCTAAACTGAATAAGTCTTTTTTCACGAGAAATTACCTCCTTCCACATTTAACAAGATTCAGATAATCACTATTTCCTTTTAAATGGGACAACTCCCTTTATATTAGCCGCCGACATGAAACAAACAAGAGGAATGTGTGTTACAGTGGAAAACGTCGGCGATGGAAACATCATGGTGCTTTTTTTCAGTGATTTGATGGCGAAAATGAAAGTGATCTGATGATATCACTCGACTTGACAGTGTGGACTGAATGATATTTTAGAAACCAGCGAGCTCAGGCGAGATTGAGCAGTCAGATTATGATAACAAGGAGAAATATCATCTATGTGGCATTTTCCATCCTGCACCATCACGTCCAGCAGCTGCAGCAGCTTTGGAAAGAAAGACAAAGGAAACTTATAACTTTAACCAACTTAAAATCAAAGGAAAATGAACCCCAACATCACAGTGATGCTCTCAGGGTTTGGCTAAAATATCTTTTTCTTTTTCACATCACAAAGAGCAAAATGATCTTTAAGATCTTTAATAAGAAGTGAGGGTGAGAGACGTCCCTGCTTCCGCTGCATGAGCTGAATCTCTGCAGGCTTTCTGCCCTATCACACACAGCAGATCATTACGCTGCCTGATTAAAACGCAGAGCCTCAAGGATAGATTGTTTTCTCCTTTATGATTCTCACACACAGGGCCCTTTTTCATCAGGACGGCGGGTTAATCTGGAAACACTCGAGAAGGTGCTGCTTTAAGGTCTTTAACTCATCCTTATTAAACTGCGGTTGATTTCTACTTTTCTCCTCCAGTTTGTTTGACATCATGCTGCTGACTCTTTCATTACTGGGACATGTATCCTGGGAACTTGCAGGTGAACACACACACACACACACACACACACACACACACACAGAACAGCAGACGGTATTTTAGACCTGACAGAGGAGTCGGTTTCGCCTCCTGTCCTCCTAGATTTTCTGTTCGCTGACAGCTGGAGCTGCTGCGGTTCACCAGACCAACACACACAGCTGGGCCGAGGCTGAGAGCACACACACACACACACACAATCACACAGATGCACACACACATCGACACACTCAGCCCAATTAGCCTGAAGCCAATACATCTGAGTTTACGTAACAATGCAGACTGAATGTGTGTGTGTGTGTGTGTGTGTGTGTGTGTGTGTGTGTTTTAAACAGCTTTCCCAGACCTGTGGGTCACCACACCTGCAGGACTACAAGATGCAACTCACCCCACTACTGTAATCATACAACTGATGCTGTGACTGGCTTGTTGGGTAATGAATGTGTAAATTTCCTTTTCCTTTTCTTTATTTTATTCATATATGAGCCACACACTCAAAGTTTCCCTCATTCAGAAATGTGAACAGAAAAAAACAACAGCTTCTTGCAAATATTGTAAGAAATTGAATGATTTATAATCTAAAAAAGTCAAATAAAGTGAAAAATCGTCACCTCACATTACAGCAGCATTATTTTAAAATATCTTAAATTATTAATTTATGATTAAAAAGGTCATTAATTCATTGTTTTTCAGTCACTTGTGTCTGACGGATCATTGGGGAGTCTTTGTTGTCTTTTTTTCTTACTTCCTGTCCCTCCACATGGACATCGGAGGTAGATCAGAGATGAAGCAATCATCACACTGACACTGAACTTAAAAGGGACTCATCCTCGACCTTAAAATTCATCCTATTAATCTTATTCACCTTCAAACCATCATTTCATAAGCTGGGGAGAGAAGCTGCTACGTGACTTTACAGCGCTTTATTTCACAACGATGAGCCAAATATATTCTCATTTCTTATGCTTCTTTTAACAAGAACAGTCAAGTCATTAAAGCTTTTGTTTACTTGTTTACGTTTGTTTGTGTCTTTGTATTTTTTGCTTCTGTCACTTCTCACTCTGTCGAATAGTTCACATAAAACCCCACAAACCGTATTATCATGCTGTAGTTAACAAATACAATGAATGACTCAAACAGAAAAGAAAAGCACACCGCAGGCTGTGACAGGCTGTGCAGACTGCACACTGGTCACAGGAAAATGTTCATTCAAACACAATTCAAAGGCTGAATGATGAGAATGAAATGCAAAAGAAGAAATGTAGAATCAAACCTCACCTTTAGGGATGTCAAGTTTTCATCCTTCTGCAGTTGAACATATGCGAGTCTGCCGTGTCGGAGAAAAATGGAGCAGATCAACGTTTCGGGAGGCAATCACATAATGCGATCACTGAAGTCTCTCCCTCTCTCTCTCTCTCTCCTCCTCCTCCTCCCTCTCTCTCCTGAAGGATGGTATTTATGCTTTTCTGCTCCCAAAAATCAGATCTCTTGATTTCCCAAGAAAATCCAACACTCTTTACTTTGAAAAAAGTGCAGCTTGACATGAATCCATGTTTGAATTTGATTTAATATTTATGGATTTTCAGTTTTTGACCCTTTTTTTGCTGTTTTCTCTATTTCAGGAGTGATGAAGCAGCATGAAGCGTCGTGGGCCTGGTATAAAATCGATGTTTGCAGCGGGCGTATGATGATGCATATCCTTCCTGCACAGTCAGCCTCTGGAGTCTTGTTGCACCCTGTAATCTTCTCTAATATAATCCAAAATGTCCCTTAAAATAAAATGCCAAAGAGTGTAAATCACTCATGTTAACAGTCCGTCACTGTGACTGACTGCTCATTAGGATGCAAGATTTCTGTTGAGATCTTCCAATAACAAGACATGAAGTAATTGATGCGTTTCTGTAGCTTCAGGATGAGATTTGTTGTCGTGAATGTTTCTGCGGCTGGAGTCTCGGCCCGATCAACACAAACGTGAGCTGAAAACGCTGTTATCTCAAGATCATAAGTTAATTATCTTGTGATCTCCAGAAAACGAGTTTTGTTTTTGCTGAAGCAGAGAGATGGTCGACCTCTCATCTTTGGAGACGATAACACCAGATTGTCTGAAGAAACTGCAGCAAAGCAAACTCCACATTTAGGCCTTAATGATTGTTCAGTTATGGATCCTCACTGACAGTCAGCACAGAGATCCTGAAGGCTAAAATGGATAAAACCAGAGACTCTGTATCATGAGAAAATGACTTTTATGATCACATTTATCATTCTTCTGTATGATATAATGGAATAATTGACATGTGATCTTGAGATAATGGCATTAAAAAGAGTAAGAACAGACTTTTTTTGAGGATGCACCTGAAAAGCATTTCTTTAAAGTGAGATCAAAGTGTATACTAACTCAGGTTAATGTTAGAGAAGGACTTTGGTGATTGGTCTGATACATTTTTATCAAGCACAGGCATGAAAAGAGGAAATAAATATGGCAGAAACCTAAAGAACATCCTTTCCACGTTGTTGAGCATCATTGTTGAAGAGAAGCGGCTCAAAATCGCTGCAAGTAGCAGCACCCGTCATAAATGAGCACCCCGACTCCTGCTGAGGGCAAAGGTCACATTTAAGAAGCACTTGCTTGAGATTAGGAGTAAAACAGGATTTAGACATGATAATTACTGGGTGTTAGAAAGAGAAGAAACAGGGACTTTAAGCTTTAAGAATTTCAACATTGAACCAAATGGACAGAATTGGATGAACAATTACTCATGTCTCTGTTCCCTTTTTGGAACACAAATGAAATTTGAGAAAACCAGTTAACCTTTAACTTTTAACATCTCTGTAATGAAGATCCAAGAAACTCTAAGAACAACTGGCAACATGTAGTCATTTAAATAACTGTTTCTGAAAAAAAATAAATACTGTTTTTGATTAAATTCTCCATTAATATTCACTTTCTTCCAACCAAATTTAGATTCTCTGTAGTTTTTTTTTTTTATGGTTCTATCACATCTCTGCTGTTCGCACAAGTTTTACAGATGTTGTTTAATATGGCCTTTAACATAATTCACTTTATCATTATATATTATTTTGGTCCCCTAAGCCCTACATGAGATGTAATGTAATAATAATATATTATCATTTTTAGGGAAATAGCTATTTTTTCATAGTTTTCACTGTGATTACATTTCCTGGTCTCATTTCATAGATATATGCACTATGCTAACTAAGGATTTCTGTCTCTGTGTTGTACCTAATGACACTGTTGTTACTTTAATTCAAGACATTTGCAGTAGACAGAGTCGACAGACTGACCCTTTGATAAGAACTGTGTGCATTGTGCTTCACCTTTTCTCATTTTTGTCCCAAGAGTTGCTTTTCTGATATGATGAGTATTTATGTAAAAAGTTGAATTTGCATGTGATTTGACCAGCAAAGATGAACAGTTTCTTTAACACTACTTTTTTGGGGTTCATTTAAATGTGCCTCACAGACACATTTAAATGGATCAGAGCCATCATAAAAGTACATTTTCTACTGTGAATGTCAAATTTTGCTTTTTCACCTCACTCCCCATCTTTCTGTTTATCCTCCACATTGTGCCAGTCAACCCATCAATAATGCTTTAATACATTTTTCTCACGAATGTTACGTAAATGTCATTTGCAAAATAATGAGTGTGTGTTTTCTCTGTTCTCCTCTGTTTCTTTTGGAGACTTTTTTTTGTTGTTGATGCTTATAATGAGTATGATGAATTATAAGTAATTTTTAGTCATTACACATCATTCATAACCAACCTGAGACCATTCATCCTCATTAGAGGGACACAGGATGCCTCCCATCCAAGGCAAAGTGATTATATGTTATATAATCCATATGCATGCAAAAGCCTTACTTATTCTCCTCAACTAATAATGTGACACTTCACCACCTCAGAAATGATCCCACCACAACGTCTCCTTCTGATGAGCCTGTAGGCCGCCAGTAGAGCAATACGATCTGAAAATTAATGAAGAAACAACCACACGAGGTTGTTAATTAGATCCTTTGTGCCGTATATGCTGGCGTGCCTGATGTTTACAGCTCTAATGGGATGCTTGTGTTTCTGTGTGTCTGCTGGATGTGTGAAAACATTTTTTTTATTTCTGTGAGTTTTGTTTGCTTCTAACTTTAAAGTTGCATTTGATTTGTTTTTCAAACAATGAATGTTTTCATTGTTTGAAAAAAAAAATCACATCCACCCATCCAATTTCTTGCAATCACACAGTATAAATTGAAAAAACAATATATGCCTCCAGGGTAACTGAAAGGACGTGATGAGGAAGGATGGCAAACAGTGTCGGTAAAGATGAGTCTGTGAGGGTGGAGGTGCAGAGGTGTGCCCACTGAAAATGACATGATTACATCTGGATATAAAATAAACTAAAGCTGCACGATGAGACGTTTATAAAAAAGACTCTCATGTTCCTGCAGCTTACTGTCACATGCTGCCTGATTCTCATGAAATCCCTGCAGAGGAACATGCACAGAAATGATGAAGACTCTCATCCTTTCATTATTTCTGTTTGACTCTGGATACGTCCAACATTTCTCCAATGTGACTGAGCACTGCAGAGACACAAAGCAAGAGAAAAAAAGCTAAAACAAACGTGAGCGTGTGAGTTTGACGGAGGGATCGTTTGTGTTTATTCGCATCACGGCTGAATTAATCTGGATTACTACGAAATAAGCAGATTTAATTGCGATAATCGGATCAGACGTATTCTGAAATAATAACGGCATGATGCTTAAGACTTTTAAAAAGTCTGAATTCATGCTTTGTCGAGTCAAAGTGATTTAAAAACTTGTTTTCTGATAGAGAATTCACCTTTAAGTTTCTAACCATCTCAGAGTGAGAGATGATGGCGATAAAAAGAAATGACAAGAGCAGATGATGAGATTTTTATGCTCCTCTTGCAGTCGTGCGTTTGTCATTTTCACGTCCCTGCACTCGGAGGGGGGGATAAAAGTTTTAAAGCAATAGAGATGGATTATTGCAATAGAGATGAATTATTATTATTATTAAAAGGTGTCCTGAAGTTATCAATTTGCCCATCAAATTAAATTCAAAATTAAATCCTATATTACAAAGCATAAATGTAAATTCAGAAAAAAAAACCTTTAGAAGTGAAAAGTTCTTTCTTCTGTATTAATATCTTATTAGTAAAATTATTGACATTACTATTACTTTTAATGATAGTCCAATGTTATTATTATATCATCAACGTTGGGTCAGGCCTCCTCTTGTTCAGGCTTTAAATGAGTTTTCATCTAATGGCAAAAAGCTGCATCATTTTAGAAAAATCTCTTTTACAGTGTGATGTTATATTCAGATATCTTATTAAATGAACATACTTAACGTTATATCACTGAAGATCACAACACTTCTCATTACATCATATTAAAACGCATATAAATATCACTCTATGTTATATCTATACGTTATCAAACCCAATGATCCGTCTTAAAACTGTCACATTTCAGATGTTCATTCAGAAGCTGGAAGTCGTCCATGAAAGCAAAATAATTTGGGACGAATTGTTCTTGGCACACGTTTGTTGCTCTTAATGAAAAAAAATTATGGTAGAGAAACATTATTCATCTCACGATGCATTTAAATCACAGAAGAGGTCCCTTTTCTCCTGCATGCACAAAACTCAAATGACAGGAAGCAGTCGCTCTCCACGCTCGTCACAAAGCCTTTTAAATGTTTGTTGACATGATTAGAAAAGTTATCGTCTCACTCTGATTGTTGCTTGGAGGCTCATGAGGCAAAGTTTTACACAACCGGAGACAAAGATATCGCATATTTTAATCCAGTTAGGATTGTGTGTGTGTCTACATACGTAAAAGCTGCAGGATTTGTGTGCAAAAGACATTGTGCATTATGTAAATCAACATACTGTGCAGTTGAAGTTAATACTGTAAATATTTGTACATTATTAGTCCACAAAGGCTGCACAGAGATTTATCCTTTTACACTGTAGTGGTGCACAGAAAGAAAATGCAAAACATTATGAAGAAAATGTCCAATAATTGCCCTGTGCGGATACTAATACACACACAGTTGCAAAATAAAAATGATATTACTTTGCTTTTGAGTGGAGGAAGTAAAATGTTATATTTCTTTTTACACTCAGTTTTAATAATTTAAAGCAGTTCTGTGAAACATTTCAGTTTGGGTTCACTTTGGCGCTTCTTCTGGATGAAGGCAGTAAAGTTTCACCTGAAGTCAAAGTGACACTCGGTTCCCTTCATCTTACTGATTGGAAGTGCTCTTATTTTGAAAATTCTCAGTTAATTCAAACTCTGTGATTTGCACCAGCTGAGCCTGCACAGCCCCTCCACCCCTCCACTCGGCCTAATTTCTCTTTTTAACTCACTAATCTTAATTGTTCCTCTTCTGTTTTCTTGTCTTTCCTGTAAACTGTTCTTTTCTTGTTGCTTGCTTGCTCGGTTGTTGTTTTTCCACCTTTTGAACTCAGCTTATTGACAGAGGAGCGAAGTCTCTGCAGGGACTGAACCTCTGACAGAAACTGTTTAGATTTGTAGCTTTAATTCTTGTCAGATCTCTTCACAGGCAGCAGGTGGAGCCAGAGGAGCCTCGTGGACTGAAAGCATCTTTGAATAAGTTACCTGCTTCTGCTTAATTTGCATATTCCCTCTGCTTTACTCCTCACTTTTACCCGAAGCAAACCTCACGTCATGAGGAATAACTGTTAACAACCTGACCTTGAAGTGTAAGTTTAGATGCAGAGGGAAGAGATTTTACTCAAGATTACAGCAGCTGGTTCATATGAGTCTTTCTTTAACATCTTTTTTTGTTGTATTAGTTATTGCACTGAAACAGCTGCAGTCCATTGATCCATAACAGACAAAGTCGCAGGTTTTTCACGTTACACTGATGTGAGGTGGCCACTTGGGGGCAGCAGATTATTTTTCTCTCCTTGTTTCTTTACAACACTCATTGTGACAAATTGTGACAGAATCATTTTACTCCCTTCTTCTGGTTAATATATTGTGAAATAAATATTATTTTTGTATGAAGAGTGTATGTTTAATCATGTCTGGTTTGAAGAATGTGAATTTTTCATCTATCTGATAAGGCGTCTGATGTTTGCTCTTTATTTGTGTCTGACCACCCAACACCTCCTTCATCTCATCCAGTAGCTCTTTACCGGGCGGAGATGTTAATTATTTTACTCTCCTTCTAATTTTTCAGCAGATGTGTCGTTGTGGAGCAGCTTTCTGAACCACTGACCTTACACCTTCACCTGATAAATCCTGAAACTGAAAAATGAGCGTTTCTTATGTCTGCTCAGCTGGAAGACACACCGCAGGAATGTGAGGGAGGGATCTCCCCTTTTCATCTTTATCAGCAGGTACGTTAGCTCATATCTGCCTCAGCAATGAGCTCATAGGCTGAAGTTCCACCAAAAACACACACACACACACACACACAGATGGTACGAAACACACACGCACACACACACACACACACACAGGGATAGTTGCAGTACAACCTGACCTAAATAATCCCGCGGCTCTCACACCGTGTACCTTCCCAAGCAGCCGTCCTCCCTGAACTTGCTCGTAACATTTTGGTGAAGAGGCCGCAGTTTTATTTATGATCTCTGTTTTATGGGGCTCACACCTCGAGCCAGTTCAGCTTCTCCCACCTGAAATTCCTCCTCCTCCAACAACGACTGGAATAACAACTTTAATACCAGTTTAAAATATCTTTAGTTTGACTGCACGCTGGTTAAACTTTGGGCCTCAGCAGTTTTCAGTGTCAGGGTTGTTGTGTTGATTTCCTGGACATGCGAAGCTTTGAGATGCACACACACACAGTCTGTGGCTTTGTGGCTTCATGCTGTGTGTTACCAGTGACTGATTCACAGAGGACGGACTTAAGATTCATGTTTTATGTTGCAGCAACAGTAACGGTACATTTCTCTCGTACTCATTACAGCAAGTTCAGCAGCATCGAGAGACAACTAATGACAGAAAAATGAAAAAAACAAGTGTGCAAGAAAAGACATGAGGAAGATGTGAGTAATTGTGTGGGTGTGGATGACGGTGAAAGTTTCAGGGAAAAAAACACACTCCTTATTAGGGAAGGCTTTCGAGTACAAGGTGTGCGTACGGATACTAGTAAATGTCTAAAAATAACTCACAATAAAAATGATTCTTGCTGAGAAATTTCTTTTTTAGTTACAAAAAGAAGAAGCTGTTCCTGTTGAATCGGCTCCTTTGTGGGTCGTCTAGATTTGGATTTAGATTTCTTGCCGTTGCAGGTAAGAAGCCTCTGAGAGTTTCCGTTCCCACTGAGCGGACACAGTGAGCCTGTGTTGTTTTCAGGGAGGAGGGGGCCGTTTTCTCTGTCTGACTTCAGGTGCCAGGCAACCTCTCTGCCCTTCACATTCCCGAGTATCGGTCACGTGATGCGAGTTTGGCCGGAGCCAGAGGAGCGTGACCGGTTAGACTCACAGAATGCCTTTTTCCTCTCTCCTTTCCTTTCTTTTTTTTTTTTTTTAGGTTCAGGTATTTTATGAGATTCAGCCTCATAATAGCCTCCAGTATCTCTGATTCACAGGCCCCTGTTTGCTTTACAGTTTTGTTAGTTGTTTCTCGTTTCACGAACATAAAAACCTCACTTTTCCTCCTCTTTTCACAGTTGCAGTTTATATATTTAAAAAGAAAATGAAAGAGTGAACCCTGTGTAACACCTGTGTGACAATCAATGATTAGCTTAACGGTGAACAAACATGCCCGAGGGTCTGCGACAGGTCACCGGAACCGCACGCAGGAACGTGTTTCTCGCTGGTGAACATGCTTTGCCATCACGATGCTCCGTCATGCCTCCGTGGAAAGAGCTCGGGTTGGTTGCTCTGTACTTTGTGGTTTGTGCGGTCATGCTGTGCAATGTGAGGTCCTACTCAGGCTTGATTGCAGAGTATAAGGAGATTTAAAGTAAGAAATTGTGTTTTTCATTAGCCTATATATCTATCTAATAAGAGGGAGGAGTTTTTTCATGTTTTGTTTTAATTAGAAAGAAAAATATTGTAGGTCAAAGTTTGCATTCAGATGCATTTATTCATCCTGGTTTCTTTGTAGGCCTTTCTCACATGTATGCTCCCCTTTGTCCCACACAGTCCTGCACCCCTGTGACATGCATTGTACTTTTTTGACATACATCAAATCAAAAATACTTGTTTTGCCAGAAGTACAAATTGAAAGACATTTCCTCATTTGCCATATCATCTTAAAGGTCTCGGCTGTGGGAAATCATTTTGTACCATGACTCCAAAACCTTCAAATAAAAACTTCTCGAACACTCATTAGCATGTAAACGATCTCTAATCTGTAGCTGTAATCATGACCAGATGTCAAGCAGTTCCTTGTTCTTTGTCGGAGGCGACACTGATATGGACAGTTGGAAAGCAACATGATACAGCAGCGAGAGACCTCTCCCATATTTACTATGAGGAGTTCATGAATATTTTAAGGTGCTGCCTCCATCAGGTGTGACTGCATGTGTTTCTGAAAACTGCGCTGAAAGCTCGTGTCTATCTGTGGAAACTCTGCCTGATGGGTCTTTCGGACGCGTTAGAGCCGAGATAATGACGTGCAGCTTCGCTCATTAAATAAAGATCACGGTGATGTGACCTTTAAACGGGGCAGAGGAAGATCCCAAAGTCCCAGCTTTATCAATCCGGGCGGGTCAACTTATTGCAAAAAAACAAAAAACAAACAGCTTTATTCAGGCAGATTGTACCAGCTCAGCAGTCAACAGCAGAAATCTGTGGTGATACAGGGAAGCTCCCACAAGTGAGTGTGTGTAATGGTATAAATATGTGGCAGGGCTGCTGAAAAGAAGCTCAGCCAAGCATCCGATAATAACTCTTACTCTAAAGAGTAAAAAAACAGATAAATCATGTAACCTGTCTGGAGCGGCTCCTCTCCCGTGTGCTCACACTTCTCACCTCTGCCCGTTAACCGATCCTGTGGCTAATTGTTTAGAGCGTGTGTGGTTAAGTTGCCGGTTGCTGGTAACGTAGCCCTCGGGATTGAATGTCAGGCTACTCTTACGGAGACACCCGGATGGGACCAGCTCATCCGTCATTTTTGTCCCCAGTTTACTGACTCATGCAGGAGGGATTAAGCCTCCATGAAATCTTAAACACAAGCAGGATAATAGGAAATTTATGTCTGAAATTAAATCAAATTAGACAAGTGGTATCTTATAAAACAACCATGTTTATTTAAAATAAAAAAAACTTGTGAGATACATGTACTGCATTTGAATATAATACACACACATAATTCCTGTTATGGATGAACCCTTTTGTCTTCAATCTAAGACAAAGTGCTCACTGCACGAAAAGCTGCGTTGAACACAGTTATCATCTGTCTCGACTGTTACAGGTGATTAATGATGCTCTTACTACAGTATTTACAACACACACACTCCTGTTGACTGATTGAACACATCCAGGTCTATCATTTTTTACACAGCGGTGCTTCAGTATGAAGGTGAAGCAGTCATGGCGATTTTTATAAAAAAATTCTCTGGTAAACATTAAGCAGTCAGAACATAAAAGTATGTGATTGTATGGTGACACTAAGTGTGTTGAGAGCCCTAAAATCATTATTTTCTCCTTTTTTAAAGCATTATTTAAGAAAATTTCCACTCCAATGTCCTTCTTTCCCTCAGTCTCTTAAAAACAAAGAGCCTAATTCAGAGATACACAACATTAAAGTCAAAACATCCTTCATGACGGAGTCTCCTTTGCTTCTTTGAGCTTCTTTCCTCAGTGTGCACCCTCAGATTGGTGTGAGAACGAATTGTGTCTTTCTCCTCTTTGCCCTTCATTCATACGTAGTCTTTCCTTTCCAACCCCGGGCCACCTGCAGAGCGCGGGGCAGAGTAAGCCATCCGTGAAGGGTTGTATCTGGCCTCACGCGGCGGACAGGAGCAGCACAGCAGCCCGCCACCCAGAACCAGGAGCGCCGCGGCCGCCCAGCCGATGTACAGCGCCGCTCCCAGCTCCCTCCGCTGGGCGTCGGTAAGGAGGGGGTTGTAGAAATCCCTGATTATAGTGTTGGCCGACCAGGAGACGGGGATGAGCTGCATGACCCCCGAAACGATGAAGAAGACCCCGGAGATGATCATCACCTTGGCCTTGGACGCCTCGTCGTCAATGCAGTTGGTGCACTTGGCCCCGGCGATGGCGATGAGCACGGCCAGGATGGCCAACAGGATGGAGATGACGGTGAGGGCGCGGGCGGCCTGGAGGTCTTGCGAGAGGGCGAGCATGGAGTCGTAGACCTTACACTGCATCTGGCCCGTGCTCTGGACCACGCAGGTCATCCACAGGCCCTCCCAGATGATCTGCGCCGTCACGATGTTGCTGCCGATGAAGGCCGTCACCCTCCACATGGGGAGGGCGCACGCCACGATGGCGATAATCCATCCCAAAATGCACAGGGAGATGCCTATCAACTCCAGGCCCACAGACATACTGCAACCTCTTCCTCTTCGGCCGCCGAGTGTGTGTCACACCTGAGAGGAGATCACAGCCAAATCTGCAGAGAGTCGACCCGAGACCCAAACAGTAATTAAGTTAATTTCAAGCCTCGCATCTGTGAGTGTGTGATGATCTGCTGCCTCGACTTTACCAGTATCCTTTATAAGGCAGATCGGATGGAGGGGAGGAGTCCCTGAAGGAGCTGACATCACCAAAAAGGGGGAGGAAGGACCTGGACACACTCGGCTATCAGCTTACACGGCCAGCATCACAATGGGGCCGGCCACAAAGAGGCCTTTTACAGCTGAAAGGGCACACAGCTATTGGATGTGCTGTTATAACCAATAAGAAACTATTCAAAGGTGGATTAAGACTTATTGTGTGATTTAATATAAGGTTTCTTCATTTTAATATACAGATATCATGCCTGAAAAGTTCAGTGATTCATGTTTGTTATCAACTCAAAAACTTTTCTATGTCATGGAACAGGTTGTAGACTGATTCTTATCATTTCTGTGTATATCATATTTATGGTTTATCAGGAAGCTTTTAGTAATCATTGACTATCACCTTTCATCCTGTAGTAACACTTCGTCGTAACTATCCCAGGTTACTTTACAGGAATGCCTGTTATCTGTTCCTCTGTAAATCCTCATTTTATCATCATTGGTTCGTGAAAATCTCCAGGATGTAAAAAGACAGTAAAATATCTTGTTTCTAGCTCAACTGCAGTGTGTTTATTGAGATCATGCAGCTGTTTTGAAAAGGTGTCCAAAGATAACAGTAAGGGAACTTAGCCAGACTCTGCAGGAGTACGAACTCCTTCAGTTTGAAGATCACTTCTGCACTTGAGTTTGGGTTAAGAGGCTTTCACCTGCCAGCAGTGTTGTGTTTGATGAGTCTTAATGACTCAGTCTGTCTGCAGAATGCCCTTGAAATTCTTTGGGGCAGGGACTGTCTCCCTACAAATACTAACCCCCCCCCCCACCCCCCCCTCCCCCAACCCACCTCCAAGCTTCTGTATCCGAGTGTTGACAGCCCCTCACCCCTCCTCAGTCTCCCCTCTCTGACATGAAACAGCTCCATTGTTTGGGAGGGCTTTTCAGACAGATGAGTGTGGGGAAGCTGACAAGGAAGCAGCTCTTGTTATCACAGAGAGAACAGACACTCGGGAGTCGGGCAGGTGGACGGTGCTGTGATCGAGACTGCCCGTCGTCAGCGTAATGGGCCGGGTATGCACGCCCACGGGATCACCTGTTGTTATAAGGATCAAAGTTTTTGAACGTGTTGTTCCAATTTCAATGTCAGTTTTGTTGTGAAGAGTAAACCGACTGCACGAGTGACCAGTCTGTCTGACCTGAAGGCCTGTTGAGATAATAAACATGGACATGTATACTTTTTAATAGAGTGGTTAATCTCAGCCAAACCACAGTAAAATTCAGAGGATAAAAACATATTTTCCTGATGAACAGCTAATTGATCTGTGTGTTTTACAGGATTTTAAAATAACAGATGTTTCATCCCCTTCACCTCAGCAATGATAATTAAACAACCAACCTGAATAAAAGAAAATGCAGGTAAAAAACAGAGTTTTAATGAAAAAAAGTAACACATCATACATCAAAACATTTCACTTTAACTCATTTACAAAATGTTTTGGTCACAGAAATCTGCATCATGTGACTCCCTGGCAAACTTTCTTAAATGTCTTCATAATACACGGTCACAGTGAATGCAGGAAAACAAAGTACAAATACAGATTCACCTGCTTTCTACATTTGGATCACACATTATATTCAAAAGGTATAAAATGCAAAGCACACCGCGTCACCAACATATGGTTGTTAGTCTCAGTGCTTCAAACAGCCTGAAAGTTACACACAAAACATTTAACTAAATAAAACAAGTTGGATTTTTTTCTGGCTCTGTTCAAAAGAGCATTTGTTACAATGACGGCATGAATACAGGAGCGTTTCCATCTCAGCGTGACAAAAATATTAAGTTATTCAAAAATGACTGTCCTCCTCGTGATGGTGAGAAAAGAGCAGGTGTGAGTTCAGACATAGTCCCTCCTGTCGTAACCGCTCGGGGCGATCGACCTGGTTTGGGAGTACATGATCTTCGACGGGGGTCCGTATCTTTTCTCAGGTTCTTGGGGGCAGCTGGAGCAAAGGATGCCGCCTCCAATGAGCAGAAACGCGGCCGCAGCCCAGCCCAGGTACAGAGCCGCTCCTATCTCCCTCTTCTGTGCCTCCGGTATGATTGGATTGTAGAACTCCATGATGATGCTGTGAGCGGACCAGGACACGGGGATCAGCTGGGTCAGAGAGGCCAGGATGAAGGCCGCCCCGGCCGCTATCATCACCTTTGCTTTCGCCGACTCTTCGTCCACACAGTTGGTGCATTTTGCCCCCATTATGGCCACCAGAAGTCCCACAACGCCCACCACGATGGAGATGATGGTGAGGGCGCGGGCGGCCTGGAGGTCGGCGCTCAGAGCCAGCATGGAGTCGTATATCTTACACTGCATCTGGCCCGTGCTCTGGACCACGCAGCTCATCCAGATGCCCTCCCAGGTGATCTGTGCCGTGACGATGTTCATCCCGATGAAGGCTGACACCCTCCACATGGGCAAGGCGCAGGAAACAACGGCCAGGATCCATCCCAGGACGGACAGAGTCACCCCGAGTATCTCCAGCCCCACTGAAGGCATGTCTGTGAGTCAAAGTGCTCAGAGGTCTTCTTCTCGATCTCGGCGGGCAGAAGAGGATGAAGCGAAGTGTTTCTCTGGGGTGCTGATTGTTTATTTAAACTGCAGATTTCTTTGAAGGTGGAGTCACTTGGTTATTGGCCAGGGAAGAGTTCAAACAGTCCCACCTCGTTTGAACGCCCCCAAAAAAAACCCAGCCTTGGCATGTAAACGGCTCCGGCTTAATCATTGAACTTCCCCATGCTCTCCCACCTATTTGGGTGAGGGGAGAGTAAACAGAGGGTGTGTATCTCAGGTCTGGAGGAGTTAAAGGATAACAGACACTGTGAAGATTGTTGGATGAATGATTGCAGGTTTCTCATTGTGCTTCTCTCTCACATCTGAGTCAGATGTTTGACTTCTGTAGCGAAACATAATCCATCATTTCAGGGTTTGTACAAAGCTGTTGTGAATCAGTGTTTATTTCCTATTAATTGCATTTATGTAATGAAATGACTGAAGCCGGGGAAGAGGAAAGGAAAGGCATGATGAAAGTGCAGAAAAATAGTTTAAATGGGATGAGATAGTTCTGTGGAAAAGAGTGGGAGTGCTCTGATTATCTAAACGTTATATTTGTATCTGTCCAGTCTCTTTCCAGCAAATTTGATAAAAACAGACCATCCCACATTCAGTGGAAGGTCCGCACATGTCCATTTACTGTAAGGTGTTTAAGTTATCAGTAAACCCGCCAAGACCTCTCCACACAAGACACATTTTCAGATATCAGAAGACCACTTAAACCACAAAATGATGAAATATTACGTAACACTGTTGTGTGTGCTGCTGAGTGATGCTAAAAACAACTTTTCCCAGCTGCCTGGGTTACCATGGGAAGTTAATAACTGAGTGCACATTTGGGGGAGTGCAGTGCAAACAACAAAAAAACATACGGTGTCTGCATGTGGATGGCACACAGGACTGAAAAATGAAGTATTTATGTGAGGACAAAGACATTTTTAATGATCAGTCATACAAAGAGATTGTGTTGCAAGCTGAAGCAGCTGCGTGTGTGTGCTCAACAGCGGGGGGTCTTATCAGTGTCCTTGTTTGAAGGTCATAGTGCATCTGGAGTCTCGACCTCAGTTTAACTTTTGCATGTGCCACAGAAAAAGAGCCTCTGAAGACGACGCCTCCAGTAGTTTTACCAGGATCCCTCATCACACAGTGTGTTGACTCTTCACTTTATATATATATACTGTAACTGTAACTTTATTTATAACGCACTTTAAAACAACAGGAGTTGACACAAAGTGCTGACAATATAAAACATTAGAATATACAAAGTTTAAAATAAAGAAATCTGTCTGTCATCGTTACTAACCCCAAAATTGTAACGTCTCATTTCTCAGTCATTGTCTTTCCCATGAGGTGAGGTGCTCCTGTTTGTACAAACCACGTTTCTTGTTGTGGTTTATGGGCTGGTGATCTGACAGTAGAAATTGCAGTTTTACTTCATTCCTGGCTGGACTGTCGCTCATTTCCCATTAAGTTGCTCCCCCTTTCAGCACCTGTCTGCCTGCTGCTGTACTGTTGGCCTGCCACCAGCTTTCTACAACAAATCCAACGAGACATTTCTTTATTACTTTACCTGTCTGGCCATTGAACATTTTGTAAAACATTTCAAGTGATGCTTTGAATGCGTGGATCCCACCTGGGGAGGAAAGCAGACAGAAACCACCTGCTCAAAAGCAGGACTCGGTTACAGTGCAGGTTACATCTTTTATCTCTGACTCGGTTTCACTCTTGCAAATAGAGGGCAGGCTGCAATGGATGCAATCTGAAAACAAGCCACCCATTGTTTCCTTCCTCCACTTACATTGAAATAAAATACCTCATTTTGACGTGCACTGGTACGACTCTTACTGGTCAACCTCTGCTGAACTCAGCTGGCATCTGCCCCTGTTCCTGCATACCAAAGAGTTTATGCACACCTAGCTGTTATATTGCACTTTAATTAAGCATCATTTCACTCTGAATGCCAAGCTGCATGTCCACAAATAAAAAGGCTGGAAAATGAGTAAATTCTTCAACAAGTATTTTATTTATAATCAATAAACAATTTGTTTTAATTACGAATACAATGTGAGAATTTATTCAAGGTCAGATAACATGTCAAAAGTCAAAAACTACAAGTAAAATGTATTTATATCTGAAGTCAAATTAACATAAGATGCCCACCTCTATAAAAAAAATGTTCATAACAAAGGCACATCATGAGACATTCATCAGTGATTCATCCTCAATGTCCGAGCCTAAGATGCTGCATTAACATCCATCCTGTCCTCTGATTGGCTAACACTGATAATTCTTCATCTCCCTCCACGTGTCACATGTTCATACATAGTCCCTTCTGGTGTATCCGTTGACCGACATGGTCTTGACAGGTGAATAATCCACCCGGGGAGGCACAGAGCCCCCACCGCTCTGCGCTGCCGCTGCCATGGGGGGGCATGAGCAACACAGCAGGGCCCCCCCGAGGATGAGCAGGCAGGAGGCAGCCCAGCCAAAGTACAGCGCGTTTCCAAACTCCCTCTTCCCGGTCTCCTCCAGCAGCGGGTCGTAAAAGCCGAGGACGATGGCGTGCGCCGTCCAGGACACAGCCACCAGCAGCAGCAGTCCGGCCACCATGAAAGTCACTCCAGCAGCCACCACGAGCCGCGGTTTGCTGCTCACATCCCGGCTGCAGTTGGTGCACTTGGCACCGGCCACCGACAGGCCGATGCCCACGATGCACAGCACCATGGAGACGATGACCAAAGCTCGGGCCGCCTGCAGGTCCACCGGGAGCCCCAGCATGGAGTCGTGCACCTTGCAGTGCATCTGGCCCGTGCTCTGCACCGAACAGTTCATCCACAAGCCCTCCCAGATCACCTGCGAGATGACAATGTTCTGGCCGATGTAGGCGGCCACCCGCCACATGGGCAGGCCGCAGGCCACCATCACCCCCAGCCAGCCGGCCACTGCGAGGATCATCCCGAGGATCTCCAAGCCTGCAGAGTACATGGTTGGAGCTGGGGATGGACAAGGAGCCAAACAACACTCTCCTCCGGGGTTCAGGCGGGATAGAAGGCCCTCTGTGTGCGCAGGCTCAACCCTCCTGAGATGGAGGCGATATCGGATCCCGTTGGCTCAAAGTCCTGCGTAAGGCTTTTAGTGAGGGAGAGAGGAGAGGGAGAAACTGATTCTACCTGCTTTATACAGCTTAGACGACTGAAGGTGGAGTCAGCTTAGGGTGGCATCATGTTTACCTCCAAACTTCACTGATATGGAGATACTTTGTGTTGTTTTTGTTGTTTTTTACATCCTTAAAAACAATCAACTGGATTTAATTGGAAAATATAAAAACAGTCTTCTGTCTGAAAATTTGCTCTGTGAAGAGAGATGATAAACATAAAACACATAAATTCAGGAGGATTATGATCTCAAATCCAGACTGCGCAGAAGAAGTGTCCACAGCTATGATTTTATGTTTTTTCAGCTTTAATGTATAAAGATGTTTGTATGTTTTAAGTCTTTTGAAAATGAGAAAGTGTCTGTGTGTGTGTGATATGTGACAACCTTGAAGAAAAGTGCTGAATCACCACCTGAATGAGATCTCCATGCTAGAAAAAAAAAGGGGGCAACAATGACAGGCCTTGTTTTTTGGTGGTTAGCTACATAATTCCCCCTGAGAGAGGAAAAAAAAGGTTACAGGCCTCAAATTCAGTTGGCATGTTTGACTTAAAATGGTGGATAAACATTAAAATAAACTCATGAATGCACTGAGAATATCAGCTTGAAATAAGCAAATAATACTAATTTGTATCTTGATGAAACTCACCACTGCCAATGCAAACAAATGCATAGCTGGGATAATGATAGGTCACCTGTGTAACTAATCCCGCCAGTAAATACCCCTTTTGTATATGATCTGTTTTGCCAAAGGACAGAGAGCATATTTAGTTTTAGGCTAAAACATTTCGATTTAACAAAACATTCAGATTACAGTGATTTTGCTTCATTTATTCTGATAATTGTGAAGAAATGCAAAGACAAAGTGAGGCGAAAAGGCCCAAAATATCCACCTCTGCCAGAAATAACTGAATATTGTCTCCTTTTGGTGTTGAGAAAACATCATATCGCAGCTGTTCTGTCTTCTCTGAGTCAACACCCCCCTTTTTGTCATGCCGAGCACTGAATGAATCAAAGAACACCTCAACAGGTGGGACTGTCTCCTGGTTCGACAGACAACAGGGCCCTTGAGGTTGGCTTACGGGAGAGCTCTGTGTCATTACAGGCTTTCCTCTAATTAAAGGAGGTCACCTGGGGTCAGCGGTCAGGATGAGTATCTCTGCTATCTTGTGGTCAACCCCCCCTCCACACACACATACACACACACACACATATGCAGGCCCGCCCATCCTCCCCAACACACACACGTCTGATGGGAACTGTAGCAAAACAAACATCCTAACCTTCTCTATCAGTTTGAGTAGTTTCAATAATATCATAAATATCACTTTCTTTTTTACTTCAGCCAAGAGTGACTGTTATATTTCAACTTTAAAGACATTTCTGCAGGTGGTTTCAGCTTATTAAGAGACAGATGTCTGCAGCAGAATCACATTAAAGTTAAGTTTTCTCTTACCAACAAAATCCAAGAACGAGTTTATCAGAAATTGTATTTATATTTATGTATTAATCATACAAAGATCTAATAAGAGCAAAGGCAAACATCATATTTCTTTTATTTCTTTTACTCTGGGATAAACATACAATCCTTTTAAGTCACTCGAAGTACTTCATACTGTAAATAGGAGTTTTACAGGCAGGGGGAGCCACTATTTCTGTCTGTGTTGTGTTAATTACTGTATGTGTGTGTGGAGCTGCAGAAAACACCCCTCATTGGGGTTTTTGTTGTGTTTGTTTACTTACAATGACGTTACATTTGTTTAATCTTATGATGATCTGTGTGAAGCACCTTGTAACACTGATTTTAAAAGGCCTCAAAAAATAAAGGTAATCATTATTATTTTATTATTTTGAAAGCTTTTCAGGTTAAAGGAGTGCTTTATGAAACATGTATGTGTGTGTGTGTTGTGATATCTTTTAAATCATATTGATTGCTCTGCTACTTCTGTGGTGCCAGACAAAGATGCTCAAGTATCACTCAAATGTCTCCTTTTATTTTGGCATCTGGCAGCAGTCGGAGCAGTACTAAGAATAAGGGAGTTTACACTTCCAGAGAAAAAAAACATCTCTGGCACGGGCTTGATTCATAACAGCAGATGTGATTGGCCAATGCGTCGTGTAAACCATTGTGGAGGATGAGGACTTGTTGGTACAGGTGTGATCTGTTATAACCAGTTAATCCTTTATGCAGCAGCGGTTAACTTTGACTTTTTGTACTGTATGTCCTGTACATGCTGCAGAATTGTCAATAAAGCAGACTTTGAGGATTTGGCAAGATGTTTGGTTGATTGATATGAACAATCAGTCAACACCTTCCTCAAAAAGTCAAACAAATCTGGCACAAAGAAACTGGCTTGCACTTTAATTTAGCCTTATCTCGACTTTTGCGATGCTCTTTTCACTTGCCTCTGTCAACACCACAAAAATTTCATTTGTAAGATCTGATTTTTAAATCTTTTTTGATTTAAAAAAGCTGATTTTCTCTGAAGGAACCTTTTTTTCTGAAGAATTAGATTTACTTCTGCTGAATTGCTATATTAACCTCCCTTATTGTAACGCAAACATATGATTCGTCATCTTGACTGAGAGAAAAAAAATATGCTTGTAATCGTTTCTTTCAGTTTACTGTCAAACTATATTAAATGCATTCATCGTCATTCTGTGGTGTTTTAGGCCATTTCTTAAGTAGTTTTTTTAGGGAGTTGTTGCGGGTGCAGCTTCTCGATTAGACTGTATCCTGGAAAAGCACATGCAGCCACTTGCAGAGCACCGCGCGAATCATTCACCTGTTCTGGGAGCGGGAGCGAGTCTGACCGGTTTCTTTAAGGTGCAGGTGTCTCCTGAGGGTGGCTGTTTCATCACAGTTTGCTTTTCTTCAGACTATTTATGAACATCCCCTGTGACCAGTTCAAACTGGTACAACTTTTGTTGTACCAGTTTGTTGTTGTTGTTGTGACCAGTTCAAACTGGTCACAGCAAATTATTGCTTCAGGTTGTGTTTGTTTCACCTGAAAGTGCATTCTTGGGAAAAAAAAAGTACATTACAGATAATTAAAGCCCAAAGACTGAAGTCCAAAGAAGGAACATCATGTATCAGGAAGTTACACAGTTATTAGAGAGTAAGGAAGCAAAAGTTGTTCCTGTGTTTGTAATAAATGTTGAAATGCTCTAATTCTCAAAATAAGGAACTGAAAGTGTCTCCAGGCCGAAAAACAAGTCACCCAATATTTCACTCTTCTGTCTTAACGTGAAAGCAGCAGTTGTGGCTTATATCTGCTCATGTTGCATTTTCATTACCTGATTTACGTTAAACTTTCATTTCTGATGAAAATCAGATGAGGTCTGAGGCAGAATGATTCCTACATCAAACAATGTAATGAAAAACCTTCTCTAAAAGCACGTCATGAGAGTGGAAATGAACAGAAAAAAATCACTACATGTGTTTGACACAGATATTGTCACTTTTGAAGCCACTCTTGACCAGATTTTCTCTAAAATATCTCCCTTTCATCACTTCTGCAGACTGCCGAAGACGTCAAGTTCCTGTTTTTGTCATGTGATTACATGTCATGTCCAAACACGCGTGACTCACTGAAGAGTCCACAGAGATACTTACCAAGCTTAAATTACCCACTGAAACTGTGACTGTTCCCGAACAATGGCCTCAGGCTCGCCATGATGACATCACATACCAAATGCAGACACGGTCCGCCTACACAGATACACACAAATACTTCCCACTCTGAAACACGAAACTTTTTTCTGTTTTCTGTTTTTTTTTTTTTGTATTTATTAAAATCCCAACAGTGTAACTAAGAACTAGTTTTAATGCATCATAAAATATTACTGTTTTCACAGAGAGGGATTCATCTTCTTATCAGCTATTTGACACGGACACTTTGTGCACCTCATGTTTAAAACATCTATTTAAAAGAAGAAATTACAGTGTTAAGTTAAATACATTTTAAATACATGCATGTTGTTATTTATGGTAGTAAATGGTAAAGTCATGTTGGTTAAATAAAGACCATTATCTTTGTTAGAATGACAACATGCAGTCTTTATAGATCTTTGAATACACATTAGACCTTATTACCGTTTATATTTTGTAGCAGTGTCACGTTGGACATCAAGCAAAGATTTAAAATTGCCCAGTTTTGTCACTGAAAACTAACAAAATACATTATGATCTAATTTGTTTAAATTACTTAGATTTCCCAGTGTGGGAATGAACTGAAAGTAATTAGTCTAAATACACTGACAGATATATTACATATTTCACAATACTCAAATACTTCAAATGAAACAGTCATGATGAGGGGCACGTAATGAAACCTGAGAGTCAAACATTAAAGTCACTGGGCAGAAACTCTTACGTAACACGAGTTGTAAAGTTGTAAGACCTTCCCCTCTCAGTGCCCATTGGAAAAAGGTGAAGTTGTGTGAGAAATCTACACTCTGCTTTTACATTACCTACTTATTTTATAACTTTTACTGATGTCCTAATTCGTAGTGTCCCACCCTGAACACTGAACACGGCAGTATGCTTCTTCATTTAAGTTGAACATTGGAGAACGTAAAACACTGAATCAAAACAAACATGGCTGCTATAAAAAAAAAAAATTAAAAAAAAAACTTAACAGACACATGAACTTGTTTCCACTGCAGGCTGATGAACTTTACATAATAATCCAGACAGTTTAACTGGAGGGTTGGACACTTGAGCGAGAGCCAAAGTCAGCCGTTACTGTCAGATATGGGCTCGCCTCAGTCTGCATGTTGACTCTTGTCACCTCAGCTCCCTCTGGCACTTTCTCACGGCCGCTGGAGTCGAATCATGTACCTGCAAATGTGTTTTCTTTTGCAGAGTTGCTTTAATGAGGTAAATCAGTCACTTCATTGAAGTTTCTCACAACCTGCCACGTTTAACATGACTTCATTATACTATTTCTTTTTGCTGAAATAATGAATAAAATAAAAAAAAATAAAATGTGTAAAAATAAAATACTAATCAGTATCTTATAGTGCTTTGGGAGTTTGGTGTATGTGTATAACTTTATTCTACCATGTGTGAATTTTTCCAAACATGAGACGATGATTGTGGCCTCTCTGAGTCCCGTGAGGATCTGCACATCAGGACTAATCTCATCCTGAAAGCATCTCTCCTCAGATTCCTAATTGTGGAAATTCCTCCTTGCCTCCTTGTGTGTGGAACCCAATCTCCATAACCAGACCGAAGCAGCTTTAGTGATCCTACCTTGGATAAAATAGAGGCATTATAGTCCTAACGGCAGTTTTGGCCCTTAAACACTGCCTCCATTCTTTTCTGAAACAAACTGATTCCCTCTCTACCTCTCTTTGCCCCTCTCGCTGGTCCCTCTTTTTGCAAAAGTCTGTCAACTGGGATCACTTGGCATCTTGTTTGCTATTTCCCCAACATCTCCCTCTTGCTGTCCTCCAACTTCTGTGGAAAACTATCGATAAATCAAGTGGGACCCCTGGACTGAAGACATTTTTCTCTCAAGACAACCTGCAGCCCGTCGACCTTTAAGGACTGACATCACCACAAGGTCAGCTTCGATTTCTCTTTTTTCACCTGCAGAACACTTTTCTTCTCACCTGTGTTCATATAAAATACTTACTAAAAGGAAAGAAATCAGAATTATATTAATGACATGGCAGTAAGTCATTATTTCCTACACATTACATGTATATATTCATGTTCTTCGGTTGTGTGAATATTGTAATTATGTGACTGATTAAATATGCATAATCAGTTTAACCATATTTCTGCAATAAATAGTATATTAAGACTGAATAAAACCAAAATTGTCAAACAACCAGATTTATTCTGTAGTTTTAAGTTTCTGAGAGTAACTTATTTAAGATACATTTAAGGACAAGATACAGATTGTGCTGATATCTAAGTTCTGTGCACTGAATGAGTGCCAGTATTTAACATTTAAAATGTGTGTATGTATGTATGTATGTATGTATGTATGTGTATGTGTGTGTGTGTGTGTGTGTGTGTGTGTGTGTGTGTGTGTGCAGATATATTCAGTCATACAATTGTTAATCTGTACTATTGGGAAATTGTAGAAAAGAAATAGATTGTGTGTTGAAACTCCCACAGCTGACAGATGAGAGACGAAGGGTCAGAGGATAAAAGGCAACATCGCTTACAAAATCCTGACAAACATTTGATTTGAAAAAAAATAAAAATTTGAGGCTTCCTTTTCTTTTCTTTCCTTATTATTAAAGTTTTTTCTAGAGCACAAGTACAAAAGGTAAAAAAAAAGGATTATTAGATATTAGATATAACATGACTCAAACAGGTGTCTTTTAGGATGGAAAACACAGATTCACTGCTTTAAAACAAGTAGTCAGTGACAAAAACAGAGAATATGTTGGTTTTTTTTGTTTTTAAAAAAAAAAACAGGAACAAATAAGCTTCCTAATGGCCAGTACTACAATTTTAAGGGTGTGGCTGATGGTTTTCTTTCAAAGTCTGTTAAACTGTGATTCACCGTGTGGGTTTTCCACCTGCAGTGGTTGACTGAGACATGATGACACATGCCCTCGGCTGGGAGTGGGCAGGTGGGGGTAATCATGACGTCTGAGTGACAATGTGTGTTTGCATGTGTCAAGCCCCTCCCGAGTTTAGTGTATAAAAGACCCGCTCCAACCTCAGATATTTACTCCTGGGGATCTCTCAAGCAAGACTTTAAGACTTCCAGAGACGCAACTTTTTTTTTCTGACTACGAGAAGCTTTCTGAGGAGACATGGTGGCTGCAGGCTTACAGATGTTGGGCATGGCCCTGTGTATCATCGGCTGGATTGGGACCATCGTCGTCTGCGCCCTGCCACAGTGGAGGGTGACGGCCTTCATCGGGCAGAACATTGTCACTGCTCAAACCACCTGGGAGGGCATCTGGATGACCTGTGTGGTGCAGAGCACAGGCCAGATGCAGTGCAAAGTTTATGACTCTATGCTGGCGCTCAGCCAGGACCTCCAGGCCGCCCGCGCCCTCATCATCATCTCCATCCTGGTCGGCATCGTCGGCGTCCTCCTGGCCATCGCCGGTGGCAAATGTACCAACTGTGTGGAGGACGAGACCTCCAAAGCCAAAATCGCCGTGGCATCCGGCGTGATCTTCATCATTGCTGGCGTCATGTGCCTCGTCCCAGTGAGCTGGACAGCGAACAGCATCATCAGGGAGTTCTACAACCCGTTAATAATGGGCTCGCAGAAGGACGAACTCGGAGCTGCTCTCTTCATCGGCTGGGGGGCCGCAGCACTCCTCATCCTGGGCGGGGGGCTGCTCTGTGCCAACTGCCCTCCCAAGGATAACTACTCCGCCAAGTACTCAGCTGCCCGTTCAACTGGACCCAAGGACTACGTCTGAGCAGAGACAAGCCAGGAGAGACTGTAGAAGACTTGAGTCAAACGCTCTGTGGTGCATGAAAATGATTCATGTTCGTGCAACAGATGTGATTTGAAATTTCACGGTGATTTTTATTGTGCTCAGTGTTTGGTTTGATACTTTCATGTTGAGTTACAGCACTTCAGGATTCGTTTCATCAGAGATGTGCACCACACCCAAACGAGTGCTCATGTGGACTGAGCGACGAAATGCTCCATCAGAGGGAGTGAATATAGCAGAACAACATTTAACGTGTTACTGAATGAATTTAATTTTGTACCTGTCTTCTTTTGTTTTTATCCATTTGTGCCCTTTCATATATCATTTCATTTTAAAGTGTGTTTTATTCATGATTGTCTGAAACTGTAAATAAAGTTTTTTTGTGAAAATTTAATTGTCACGTTGTCTGTGTCCTTTCATATTCTTAACACCTTAAGAAAAAAAATGCTGTCCCATAGGCGCGGCTCTGCTGAGAACAAGCTTTAGTTTTTATCTAACACAGATTTTTCTGAGAAATTACAGAAAACTATGATAAATATGTATAAAAAATGAAATAATACAAAATTAGACATTATTTCACCTTGTCCCAATATTGAATCAGGAAAATAATAAAAAAAAACACTCCTAATTCACTTAAATTGAAAAACCTTTATTCAAAAATGTTTCTACACTGTAAGTAAGACAAAAGAAGTGTGAAGAATGACTTCAAAAAGGAGCTAATTAAACTATTGTATATGGTGATATGATCTAATATGAAGAATATTTATAAGTAGGATTAATAAAAAATCTGACTTTGTATATTATTCTCATGAATTATCAGATGCATGTAGGTTTTTTTAACACAAACACTTCACCTTTCCTGTCCAACACTGCCCCTTGCTGTAGACAAAATAACACACCCTGCAGTTTGTCATGCATGTGATCATTTATAAATGCCGTATGATACAAGGTGATGCTTCTTTTATCTATTTCAATCTGTTTCAGTCTTGAAACTTTAATCCAAGTCACGATGGTGTTATTCAGTTCTCCTCTCAGGACAGTATTAACAAACAGTGGTTAGTTATTTGTGCGTATATATTACTGTGATTAAAGGTTTATAAAAGTGCGAATTAAGAGGCCTCATTTGCCAGTTTTGTTTTTTTTTTTTTTTTGTCTTTCGTTTGTGTCTGACCTTGAAGCTTTGCATTCTGTCAGGTCAGCACTGTTAGAGGTCAGTGGGTCTCTGTTGTGTGTAAACTCCATCCAGCCAATGAGAGCTGAGGGCTGCGGTATCACAAACCCCCATGGCGGCGTCCCTTCTTCTCACACGACAACCTATAAATACCAGCTCACATCAACCCGCTTGTCTTTCCTTTTTTTCGTATTTTAACGGAGCAAAGCCAGCAAAAATGGTCTCTCAGGGGATTCAGATCATCGGCATATCGATGTCTTTGATCGGCTGGTTCATGGTGGTCGTGGTGTGCGCCCTGCCCATGTGGAAGGTCACGGCTTTTGTTGGCGCCAACATCATCACGGCTCAGACCATCTGGCAGGGCATGTGGATGAACTGCGTAGTGCAGAGCACGGGCCAGATGCAGTGTAAGGTGTACGACTCCATGCTGGCTCTGCCCCAGGACCTGCAGGCCGCCCGCGCCATGATCATCATCTCCATCCTGGCAGGGATCTTCGGGGTGGTCTTGTCAATCGCTGGAGGGAAATGCACCAACTGCATCGAGGAGGAGCGCTCCAAGGCGAAGGCTTGCATCCTGGCCGGGGTTCTGTTCATCGTGTCGGGGCTGCTCTGCCTCATTCCCGTGTCCTGGTCCGCCAACACCATCATCACCAACTTCTACAACCCGCTGCTGATCGAAGCCCAGAGGTACGAGCTGGGGGCGGCGCTGTACATCGGCTGGGCGGCTGCTGCACTGCTGCTGCTGGGAGGGGGGCTCCTGTGTTGGAACTGCCCGCCCAAACACGAACACCCCCACTATGTGCCCAAATTCACTCCTGTGAAGTCAACGTCTGCCTCATTAGAATATGTATAAGATGGCTTCCACTTTCCACACGGACTCTTGAGGTTGCGGGGGATTTGCAGCAGAGATAAATGATTCACTTAAACATGTATTCACTGGTAATGTATATAAAGCATGAAAGCACAGCTTTCCATATGCTCAGAGGTGATCGTAGTTTGTGTATGTGTCCTTTCTCACGGCGGACATTTTGTAAAGCGAGGTGATGCCATAAATTAAGGCTTCATTCCATTTAGTTTTTTGGGACCTGGGATTGTGTTCGCCGTCACACCGAGATGGAACGAAGCCAACATCAAGTCACCACCTTGATTTTCCTGCTGTGATGAGTCAGAAGTCTGCCTACAAACCGGTTATGTTCATTTAAAAACAAACCCTTTAAAATATTGAATCTATATTGTGTTGCAGGTTGAGAAATAACTTTTTAAAATAATGATAATAATAAAAATATAATACAATTATATAATAATATAATTAATCTGTGTAAATATTTTGTCAGATTGCCATCAGGACTGGATTGTCACAGTTGAAAATCTCAACAAATATGGAAAAGAAAATCCTTCATGATGTATAACTTCTACTTAAGCAAGCTTTGCATCAATAACATGAGTCTTAATAGCATAACAAAGTGCCACGTCACCCTCTCCTGCTCCACTGCTACTTAAGAAATATCTATGCATTTTTACTGTACATTTTTTATTTCTTTCATTTTCATTTTCACAAAGCCTGCAAATCCAACATTTCCATTTCTGTGTCTCTGAATCTTGTAATGTTCAGTTACTGTAAATAAACTATAAACTCATGAATGATCACTGTTCATTTACCTCTCAGAAACTCATATCAAATAATAGTATTTTAGAGATTTAGGAAGATGGAGGAGCTCATGAAATCAACAACAGAAGATAAGGAGGTGATTGAGCAGTAATGCAGTGGATATAATATGACCATAACATGTGAGGAGTTACTGCTGTGATGTTTTCATAAAATAAGCAGAATACAAGATAAATCATCTCTTTTAAGATTAGCTATGGGATCAGATAGATCTGGTGTGTTTCAACAACAGATATGCATGGACCCCTCCCCCTTTGAAGAAAAGGAAGGAAACTGACATTAATTGTGTTAGTGGATGGTTTCACTGAGGCAGAACTTCATTACTCAGAGATTAGTCGACATGGCGCTTTTTTTTTAAAACCTACAGAGATTTTAAAGGTGTGTTGAGGAAAGCAGTATCATCAACAGTTTTGTCTTTCCTGTTGTCAAAGCACATTTTCTTCTCTGGATTCCAGTGTGGTTGTTGGTGCAGTGTCACATTACTGGACATGCTGTGTGAAAAATGAGTGTCAACAGTTTGTTTAAGCAGGTTTTTTTTTTTCAAATGCAAACTGACAGAGTCAGCTGACGAGTCTTCCTGTCTGTCAGTTTCCTGTTATCAGTGCTGAAACAGACAATCTCTCCTCCTCGGCTCAGAGCTGATGACCTTGTACATCAGTAAAGTAAAGCAGAGAGACTCCATGCAACTTGAACAGGACCGTGATTCAACAGATTATCTTACATCATTTAACTTTGTCAGCTTCCTTTAAGCAAACCAGACAAAAAAGTCCCATTTTGTGAAAGCATTTTACTGAGTAAACAGAACTCACAGTTCCCTTCTATCATTTCTTTGCCCTTATAGTAAACACAATAGTTTAAAAAACTTAAGTCTCTATGCAAGCTATATTATGAACACTAGAGACACCACAGTCTTATAAATGATACTAACTTAAACTTCTCAATGAAAAGAGATAATTTCATTAGCCGTTACGGTGCTCCTTTGTGGTGAGGTTAAATGTTATCTCGCTCCGCCTCCGCTCCGAACTTAAATATGCATAGTTAATAGCCTGTTCATGAAAACAACAGCTAGATGTAATTTGATCATTTGCCGTCTTTCACAGAACTGGTTTCAGGACCTTTGAGGTCACTAAGTGGTTGTGACTCCATCCAATAACCCCTCTCTCCGTTGTGGAGAAATCTGCATATCAAAGTGTGTTTTTACAAGAACAAAACTGAGGCATTGTTTAAAAACTGGGTGCCACTCCTCTTGCACAGGAAAGAGGAATCTAGTTTGTCCAGAAGAACTCACCTGACGACAGAGACGTCCCTCCTCCACATTCCCTGACAAACAACAAGCGAAGGAGTCGAGTCACTTCGAGAGGATCTGAACGCCGAAACGCTTCTCTCTCCTGCCGCAGACAAAGCCTCTTCACCATGGGGAGGATTGGCAAGGAAGTGGCGGGTCAGATCATCAGCTTCATAGGCTTCGTCGGGGTGGCGGTGACATGTGGGGTTCCCATGTGGAGAGTGACTTCTTACATCGGAGCCAACATCGTGACGGGGCAGATAGTGTGGGACGGCCTGTGGATGAACTGTGTGATGCAGAGCACCGGGCAGATGCAGTGCAAGCTGAACGAGTCCGTCATGCGTCTGTCCAGGGATCTGCAAGCCGCCCGAGCCCTGGTCGTCATCTCCCTCATCTTCGGCTTCCTCGGCTTCCTCGTCTCCTTCATCGGAGCCAAGTGCACTGGCTGCCTGAAGAGCGACTCAACGAAAGCCAAGGTGGTGATCATAGGTGGCTGTCTCATCATCGTCTCCGCCGTCCTGGTCCTGATCCCGGTCTGCTGGTCTGCAGCTATCACCATCACGGACTTCCAGAACCCGCTGACCATCGAAACACAGAGGAGGGAGCTCGGAGCCTCCATCTACATCGGCTGGGCCTCCGCTGCCTTTCTTCTGATCGGTGGGATCATCCTGACCACGTCCTGCCCTCCTCAGAAACCCATGTATGGATACCCACCAGCACCGATGTACCCTTACGCAGGCCCGGCGACATACGGCCCTGTGTACGCTCCCCCGTCCAGCCGGCCCTACACAGCCACTGGGACGTACATACCCACCAAACCATATGCAGCACCAACCACATACTCTGCTCGACAGTACCTCTGAAAACTGAAAGGACAGAAAGAGGATGAAGACTGAGATTTTGGTGGCTTGAGGAGCTTTTTATGCCATTAAATGAAATGAAAATTGCACCTTAATACACTTTGTAGTTTTAGAGAATGGTATGTATCCCAATGCAATGTTGGGATTTAAAATTCATTCACTGAAACAATCACTTAGACGTAATCAAGTCTTTTGTAACATGTTTTCTCTTTTTGATTGATTTTGTGCTCCAAAGTGGAAATTTCTCTGGTTTATGAAGTCTTGATATAAGAGGAATACTGTGCCAACGTGGCTGTGTGCACTGAGGGCTGCATTGCTTTTCACAAGGAAGTCAATGTTGATATATTTATTTCCTTGTCACACAGAACAGATTGTGTAAATAGTGATTTAGTGATTGTGATGTATTTTTTCCTGTAAATACAACCTTGTTTTGAGATTATGCAAAAAATGCAAACAAAAAAATGAATTTCAATAAAATATTTGTAAAATATTCACTGTTGTTTGTGGACTCATTGTTATATATAACACTATTTTACTATTTGATGCTGGGTTATGATATATTATTATTATTATTATTATTGTTATTATTATTGTTGTTATTATTATTATTATTATTATTATTATTATTATTATTATTATTATTATTATTATTATTATT
>JBAJHX010000049.1:3386374-3403184 GCA_037176925.1 Amniataba percoides | reverse complement strand
TCTTCTTCTTCTTCTTCTTCTTCTTCTTCTTCTTCTTCTTCTTCTAATGTTGACGATCCTGCATGTGCAAACTGCAGACATTTTCAAGTTGGTGCATTTTCTGTCACATAAGTCCTTGTTCCTGTTTAGAGTGACAGCAGAACCTGGTGTAACACAATACTCGTCTTCATCCAGGAGAATAATTGAAACCCCAACCTTTATTGTCCCCAAACACAAAGAATCCTGCCCGGCTGGTATTCTTTGGCTGGGCCTCTCATGTGCACTTGGCTTTCACACCTCCCAGTCTTCATTCTCACCGTCACCAATGTGCACACTTCAGCTCTTAATATTCTCTCAGAGGCGCTCGGAGAGAGAAGACGATGGCCTCCATGGGGATGCAGATGGCGGGCTGCGCCTTGGCCCTTTTCGGCTGGATCGGGGTGCTCATTGTCTGCGGCTCGCCCATGTGGCGAGTCACTGCCTTCATTGGCAGCAACATCGTGACATCCCAGACGATGTGGGAGGGGATCTGGATGAGCTGCGTGGTCCAGAGCACGGGCCAGATGCAGTGTAAGGTGTACGACTCCATGCTGGCTCTGAGCACAGACCTCCAGGGGGCCCGGGCTCTGGTGGTGGTGTCCATCATCACTGGTCTTGCAGGAATCCTCATAGCTTTTGCTGGTGGAAAGTGCACTAACTTCATACCGGAGGAGAGGGCCAAGGCGAGGGCCTCGATAGCAGCGGGCGTGGTGCTGATCATCAGTGGGATCCTCTGCCTCATCCCAGTTTCCTGGACGGCCAGCATCATCATAAGGGACTTCTACAACCCTCTGTTGGTGGACGCCCAGAAAAGAGAGCTTGGGGCGTCTCTGTACATCGGCTGGGGCGCCGGGGGGCTGCTGGTCTTGGGAGGAGGTCTTCTGTGTGCCAGCTGTCCATCCAAAGAGGAGGAGACGCCCTCTGTGAAGTATCTCCTGAACAGGAGCAGAGAACACAGCAAACAGGACTCAATCCAGTCTTTCACGCCAACGAAGACGTATATCTGACGTCTCTAAAGGGACGAAGGGAAATCTGATTGATGACTGTGTTCTTGTCTGCAGACTTTACTCTTTAGTCAGGAAAAGAGACATAAACACAGACAACACAATGAAGGAAATATGCACTTTGTCTTTGTAAGAGAATCACTTCGGATGTATGAAGATGTTTTTTGTTGTTTTTAATTTTACTCCTAGTAATGAATGTGTATATTATGGGGTAGTTTAAATCTTAGAAACTGGTTGTTGTTTTCAGAAAAAAATGTAATTGTTCTTTTATATTTGTCATTCTATTTTTTTTCACAGTAAATAAACTTGTGCTGTTTTTTTCTCACACTTTTTGTTTGTATACATTGAAAAAGATGCAACCTGTGGTTATTTAAACCGAAGGCTGACAGAACCTGTTTGTCAGGTGCTTTCCAGAGATCGCTGTCAGGGGAACAAACACGGTGACTCAGAGACTTAAACTCCTGTTGGCTGATCGGTTTCTGCTTTCGAAAGTTTCACCCAAAACGTGTAATGACTGCATAAATACTCAGAAAGCAAACAGATTAAATATATTTAAATGATGTTACTTAAAGTCTGTGCAAAAAAAAAGTGACATCGCTGTTAAAGTTGATTTCCTCTGAGCATCTCAGACATTTAGGATTAAACTGATTTTTAAAGATAATTTTGATTTGAAGTGTTGATGTTATCAGGATCAGAGGAAATGTCGGCTCAGTAACGTCACAGGAGATCTCTCAAGACCTTAACATCTCACAGTGATTCTATGAGGGGATAAAGGTAGATGTTTGATATCAACAAGCTTTACAATTAATGAAAAGTGAAAGATATTGATGCAAAGACGTCCCAGGTGTGGATGTGGCATCAACATGTACAGCAGTTCAGTTCTCTCTGGTTTGGATATGGAAATAAAACATTATTTCCTCTTGTGTACTGCGTCAGTGAAATATTTAAAATTTTCCACATGAACAACTCATTGCCATCCCCTAAAATGTATATAAGATTAGACACTTATGATAAAAAGATTCATTACTAAAATACTGATACTTGACATAAATTCATATTTAAACTGATAAAGTTGTTCATGAAGCATGTTTTCACATTCTTTCACATTTAAGCTACTATTGTCCTGTACAAACTGTGAGAAATGAATAATAATAATAGTGAGAAATAATCTTTAGATAATAAAAAAAACCTTTTAAATCTAAAATATCTGCAAAAATCTAAAAGAGAAGAAAAATGGACATAGGTAGCCACCTAATGCTGTTGGATGTCAGGCAGCGCTCTCCACCATCGTCATCAAAACACCAAATGAGGGAAAAATCGTGTTCATCCCTAGAAATCCCTTTAAAACAAAATTCAGTTTTACAACACCACTTGAATATTCTGTTAAACTATTAAAGAATACTGGATCCTTAAATCCTTTATCCTTAAAAAAACACAAATATTTGTCAGTGAGGGTCTAAAGATGAAGAAAAACTTTGATTACATGTTGTGATTCTGTTACAGAAGATGAAACCATTTCATTTATTTTTCTCAAACTGGAGCTCATCTTTTCAGATTAAAACCTAAAATTCTTCCCCTCATTCGTCACCTCAAGCGATCAGCAACAACTCGTGACCTGATTCTGTGAACTGTATTTGTATTTGTGGAAAACAAAACACACCTTATCTTTGTGTTTGGTGGCATACTGCTACCTAGTGGCCTTTTGCCTCTGTAGCTAGAAAATCCCTGCACTTTTATGCAATGACGTCACTTACAGGAATCAACTTACGGGGAAAAAAAACATCTCTGTAGTTTCTGTTATCATCATGTGATGTCATACGTCACATGTTTGTCTATCTGTTCATCTGTGTCTGAAATGAAAACTGTGTTACATATTTCAGTTTTATATTCATGAATGAAACATATCATAGAAAAACATAGTTCTTTCTTAACTGATCACATAATTCTGACAGAAATATGTCAAGATGTGATAAACAGGGATGTTAAAAATCTGAAATGTTTTCGTTCTCCACCCTCCGTGTCTCTCAGGGTGTGGCAGGTGACCCATGGCGCTGCAGGAGCTGGGGATCAGCCTGTCCATGATAGGCGTTGCCGGGACCATCCTGATCTGCGCCCTGCCCATGTGGAAGGTGACGGCGTTCATCGGCACCCACCTGGTGGTCATGCAGGTGTTCTGGGAGGGCCTGTGGATGACCTGCGTCAGCGAGTACACTGGCCAGCTGCAGTGTAAGCTTTACGACGCCCTGCTGGACCTGTCCCCCGACCTCCAGGCGGCCCGGGGCCTCATCTGCATCAGCCTGGTGCTGGAGTGTCTGGCCTTCCTCATCTTTTTGCTGGGGGCGCGCTGCACCAACTGCCTGAGCCACCCGAGGATCAAGGCTCGGGTGGTGCTGAGCTCCGGGGCCATCTTCTGCCTGGCGGGCCTCACCACCATAGTTGCCGTTTCCTGGACGGCCAACTCCATCATCAGCGACTTCCACAACCCCCGCGTCCCCGAGGTGCTGAAGAGGGAGCTCGGAGCAGCCATTTATATCGGCTTTGTGACGTCCGGGCTGCTGTTCTGTGGGGCAGCCATCCTCTGCACCACCTGCCCGCCACAGAGAGCCAAGTTCCCCTCCAGCGGGTACACACAGGCCAGGGCACCCACACACAGCAGCTACGCCATCAGAAACTATGTGTGAGATGAGGACAGGAGGCTGAACGCAGATCAGTGTGTGTGTGTCCGTGCTGAAAACACATCACAAACAAACAACAAACAAACAAGATACTAGGTTACAATAAATGTACTGAACTCTGATATAATGCAACTGGACACATAAATACTGAAAACACAACATGTCTAAATGCATGAAAGGACTCTGATAGACTGATTTGCAACACATTCATATATGTTGTCATTTTCTTACTTTGGGGTGTGGCATTTGATATATCAATATAGTATAGTACAGAGCTATTTACAGCCATTTTTAGAATCAAAATCTGAATCAGCTTTATTGGAAATGTACGAGCACAAATATAAGGACTTTGAGTCTCTCTGTACATGCACAGAATTAGTTGTGGTTGTCATGAAATATATTTCCTTGTGCTTCAGAAGAAAGAAAGACTTAGAGTTGACTTGTAGCTGAATGTGCATGCGTTTAAAAACAGTGTAAACCTCAATTAGTCGTGTTTTAGTCAGTGTTTTTTGTGAAATTTAAAGCAGAGAATATGAGCAATTGCCTAAAGCTTGTGTGCTTGTGATTTGCATCTTCAAAATTCAAAATAAAGTCTGAAGAGCAAACATGTGCCGGGTCCCGTCAGTATTCTGCTGTTCTCCACCCAGAAGCTCCTCATGAGTCAGCTCCACTGTGACCGCACAGATCCCTTATCAGAGAGAACCTGTGGCTCTTTAAATGAAGCTCCCTCGGAAAGATCACACAGTAGCTGGAAAGTTGGAGCACAGTGGAGCCTTTGTCTCGCCCCCCTCCGCAGAAACTGGGAGAAAGGGATTGTTTTGAAACCATGGCAGAGCAAACAGAGGGATTTCCCTCCTCCACCCAGCTGCAGCCGCGCCGTGCCTTCTTCTCTTCATGAATACCGAAGAACCGGTTTTCCCCTCTGCGAACAGACATGCAAAACAGACACACACACACACCTACAGGCTCACACACACATTCCCAGATAGCCTCTGCCTCTCACATGCACACACACGTTAAAAAAACAGCCCACCCCGCTCTGCTGCCAGCTGTTTCTGGTTAGGCAGTCGGGCCTGCAGCGAGTAGGAGGAGGAGCAGGCCGGCCGCAGTCATGGAGCGGCAGCTGGAGCTCGCTGCCCTCGGCCTGGCCATCACAGGGTGGCTTTGTGCCATCCTGACGCGCTGCCTGGCCCTGTGGAAGGTGAGCGGCACCCTGGATAACTCCACGGCCACCCTGCCTGCCTACTGGGACGGGGTGTGGCTGGAGTGGGACCACTGGGACTTGGCCCACGATGGCAGCCTGCACTGCTCCTTCTATCAGTCTCTCCTGTCTCTTTCTGGGAGCTTTCGGACGTGGAGGGCCCTCATCATGGCGTCCATCGGGGCCGGGGCCTTCGCCGCGGTAATTGGAGCAGCGGGGGCGGTGTGGTTCCCCCTGCGTGGCCAGATCAAAGTGGTTTCTGGTACTCTCTTTGTTTTGTCTGGGATCCTGCTGCTGGTTCCCACAGCGTGGACGTGTCATCACACCAGTCAGCCGCTGGAGGGGGCCGTGCTGCTGAGGAGAGACTGGGGACCTGCCATGTACCTCGGATGGATCTCCTTTGCTTTGATGCTGGCCGGAGGGGTGTTTCTCACCACCAGGTGCCCCTCCGGAGGGGATCAGGGGCAGCAGTCCGGGGAAAGGTACCCGAATGTGGACGAGGCCTCGAATCACCCGCTGAACAGGATCAACAGGACTGCGTTCACAAACAGCCAGTATGAGCGCAGATCAGAGCCCATCTGAGGAGGCTGTGATGTGATATTTAACTGAGTGTGAGTGATTCAACTGTAAACTGTAAAATGACTGTGGGTAGGTCTGACAGCGCAGGACAAGTGTCTGCACATGTTGAGTAATGATGCACTGGATTGAACTTAACTCTAGAAAGTACAAGCACGGTGATGTGTCGTGTAACTTGATATGCTTTTTGGTAGGACTTTCAGTTTACATCTGATTTTACTGTTGCTTCCATTTCTATTGAAGCTAACACACTGTATATGGTGGACTTTAGGGTAGTGGACTGTTTTTGAGCTTGATGTTTTACTTCAGTATGACTGTAAAACTACACTCATGTCTGTTTGTTTTACTTGATGAAATTACTGAAACATCATCGACTCCCACAATGCCCCCTGAGACATTACAGGCCTCATATTGTAATGCCTTAAATGTGAATGCCTTGGCCCTCAAGCTAAATACTGGACTGCACAAACATTGCCCTTCATTCGAGTGACGCAATTTTATATGTTTAATTTTGTTCTGCACTAAAGCGCTCTGCAGAATAAAGGATGGAGAGTGATTCAGAAATATTTGCTGACAAAAAGGTTTTTGACTATTGTCGATCATTACTCAGTGGTGTGAAGTCTGAACGTCACTGAGCACCCGAGGAGGTAATAAAAGGGAGGCAGTAATTTAGAAACACAAAGTGCATCCATCTGTTTTTGAGTATTTTTCTTTAAAAAGGAGGAAGCATGATGGAGAGGAAGCAGGAGTCTTGTGAGCAGGCTGATATTTTTTACAAACTCACAGTCATCTGATCAGATGTAAACTGAAAAGTTTAGACTTTTATTTGCAGATCTCCACCATGTTTCTTGGGTATATCATAGGACAATCCGTATGATCCTCTGTTGAAAGTAAAGAGCAGAGTCACAGAGATTCACTTTGTCAGACTGTACAGTGGAGGTCAAAGGTGAAACCTGATGGGGAAACATCAGCTTTTCTGTAAATCACTTTTTTAACCTTTAAATTTCTTGCAGAGATGATTCTACACCCTGAACTCTTGTTAAAATTAAAGGTTTAGTAAAAACCCTCAAATCAATTAGAGTAGAAAATATTTCTTTTATTCATCTGATTGTGATCTGAACTAGTTTTTTGTGACCATATTTCTGCAGTAATGCTCTCCTGGACCTTCTTTTTGTGTTTCATACTACAATTAAAAAAATAAAAAGCAGAACAAAAATTGACAGTTTAAGATTTACTGCAGAATTTTTTTAGGTACATTTCATGGTGAAAAAACAAAACCATGTGTTGAAACCTTTTCTGAATGTCAATTGTGGATCGATATTTAAGATAACATCTTACATCTCATCAGAATTCAGTATTATGCTCTGTGCAGCACTTTCTTATAAGAAGTACAACTAAGAGGGTAGTTATTTAGATTCTACTTTTGGACATCTCCCTTTTTAATATGTACAGGTCTGGAGTTTAGCAAAACTGCAATTTAATTTGTAGGGGAATCACTGAGTGTGTACAAAAAAGAAAATACTGTATAATATTTATTTGCAATGGAACAAACTCATTCATTATTGACAAAATATACAATATTGGGTTTAAGATATTATCCATTAACTTATATATATTGAGCAAGACCACATGGCACACCAGGTCTGACCAGAAGTCCTGTTAATGGTCAAGAAATTAAATAAAATACTGAACAAATCAGTGTAAGCAGCCCAGATCGATTTACTGCCCTGCAAATTCAGGTATAAACACTCACATGTATTTTTAAAATACATCCCACCCAGCACGCAGATCTGGTAAATAACAATATTCAAATAAATCCTTTAAACACGGCTGGGAGTACAATCGACTGGAATTAGTATGAATCTCTTCATAAATATAGTCTCTTAAATGAGTTTGCAGTTTGTGTGCCGCAATGAAGAGTGTTAGTGTGGATAAGGTGCAGAGTCCCGCCTGCTCGGGCTCCTATAGTTTCTCATCTCCCTCCTCCACATCCTTCAGATTGAGAACCTCCAGAGAGCCTCGGCCTTTGGTCTCACAGCGGATCAGCTCATCGATCTCCCTGAAGCAGCCGGGATCGACCAGGCACACCTGAGGAGGATGAAGAGGAGGAGAAAGAGGCAAAGAAGAAAAATAAAATGCATCAATACAGAGAGAATGGAACATTTACAAAAATGGAAACAGAAGACAGACACTGGTTAAAATCATGGCAGGAGATAAAAAAATGTCCCTCACCATTTCCAGCTCCTCGTCAAACTCTTCGCTCTCCACAACCTGCAGGAGCGGCTTCAGTTTCTCCTTCAGCTTCTTGGCCTCCTTGGCCGGCAGCACCAGCCGCAGCCTCATGTGGGCTCTCTGGATCTCCATGGTCTCCTTCAGCTGCCGGATCACCTCCAGAGCCTGGGAGCAACGAGACAGATCGATTAGCTGAGGTCGAACAAAAGGATCACAGTTCCCTGGAATGACGGGCAGAATAAAGTGAAGGAAAAAACATGTAATTGATTTCTTCTGCGTGAACTGAATTAAGAGTGTTCACTGCATAATAAAAGCCAGCCATAACAAAAACACATCCATCTAAACACCCACAGATAATGTTCTGCCACATTTAACTAGTTAAAACTATTATGTTTGTTAAGATCCAATCATTGGGGTGAAGTACAGCGAAAATCTTTAAAACTGCCAGGCTAAAACAGTCAAAGTAAGATGAATTTATCCAGGAAATAATCAGTGAAATCACTCTTTGCAGTGTCACCAACAAATTAGAACTGCTTTTGTTCTTCACTTCACCACACACTTTTGAAAAGTAATAAACAAAAACATAAAAAATATTTTCATAAGTATTAAGGCTTGTGTGTGTGGGAAACACTTTCTCATCGTGAGACAGCGGACAGAGCGACACGCGTCTCCTCACCTGCTGCTTGGTGCTCTTGCCGGCCTTCACAGAGTAGTGGATGTCCTTCATCGCTCGCTCTATGAGGCTGACGGTGTACGGCCTCTTGGTCTCAGGGTTGACGCACTTCTCTGCCACGATGGTCGCGATGTCTCTGAACATGGTCTCCAGCTGAGTGTGCCTTTCTTTGTCCGACACTTGGAGCTCTCCTTTGGTCAGAATCTGCCCCAAACAGACAGCAGATAAAAAGGTGAAGGTGAAAACTCAAGAGGCCTTTCATGACGACACTGTGGTGGAAAGAAACTGAGTACATTTACTCAAGGGTTATGGTTGTGGTTAGCATCAGGCATCAAGAAGGTGTCATCTTCTGTGACTGAATTTTTTTCTAAAAAAAAAAGTAGTCCAATATAAAAGCAATAATCAGCCGATACATCCAGAATATAAATAATGGCTGAATGCATGAGAGATAATAATCTAATGAGAGAATAAAGAATAGCACAGCAGGACATTTTCCTGCATTGAGTACTTTTACTTGTAAGACTTTCAATGTATTTGTAACAATGGTGAGGACTGTTTGGATGATTGGGTGAAAAAAAAAATCATCATGATGGTTAATGTGCAAGTAAAAATAATCTAATGCGAAAATAAATAATAGCAAAACAGTCAGAGAGATTTTTTTTGCACATTACTGTGCAGATCTTTCGTTTTAACCATCATATTGTACATACTGTCATTATCTTACTTCATACTTTTTTGATACTCCCAGTTCGTATTATTGCCTATTTCATGTTTTTCTTTCATCTTTAGCTATCTTAGAGTTCTTCCATTTAAATAAGTCATATTGCACATCATCTTTATCTTATTTTTAGCATTTTTTCTATTTTTCATACTACTGTCTCTTTCTGATTTTAAGTACTTCCTTGTTTTTATATGATCTTTATATATTTTACACCCTGCAGGGAGTACTTTTATTTTGAAAACTTTAAGTACATCCTCCAGTAACATTCAGTATTTTCACGGTGCAGTTTGAGGACATTTCTTCTAGTAAAGCATCTGAAAGCTTCCTGCAGCCATGTGGGAGATGAATGTGAGAAAATGTGTCACCTGTTTGCAGATTTCTGTCAGGTCGTCTGTGCCGAAAGCTTTGCTCAGGTCGTCCTTTTTGGCCACTTGTCCTTTGGACACGTTCACAAACACAGTGTGAGTCTGCAGCACCTCGTCCAGGTCTTTCTCCCTGAAATAATAATAAAACAAATCATTTTAACACAGACTGAGCAGATGAGCTGACATGTTTAAGTCATCTCTCCTGATTGACTCACGCTCCGGATCTCCAGCTCACAACTTTGTTCTTGTAACAAGCGATCTCGAAACGCTTCCCCCCTTTTTTCATCCGGACCACCGCCACGTTAGTGAGCCGGATCTGATTAGTCGGTGTGAAAATGGACATTTTTAAAGACGATTTTAGCTGCTGTTGTCAAGAAAACACCATCTGCTGTCACGTTAAAAACAGGCGTAGTATAACCGCCCTGCGTGTGTTTGTGAATGATGGTCCCCCCTGAAACAGCGACGGTCAACAACAGTTCCGGTTTGTTCGTTCAGTTTATTTCAATAATAAAATAAATTATGCTATTAATATAATATCATAAATATAATAATAAGATCAATATTTTTATTGAACTACATATATAATTAAAAAAAGCAAAAATGTCACAGTGCGTGCAACTTTTGGGGCTGCTTCTGCCACTGTCTGGATTCATTTGATGCTGCAGTTTCTTTCTGGGACCACATGAGGGCAGAAAACATCCATAATTCCAGTTTAGTTCAAGTTTGTAGTAGCACCAATCAATTTTATAGATTTAGAATCAGAATTAAAATAATAATGAATTAAAAACTGTCTGAAAAAACTTTTTAGAGACACATTGATGTAAATTATAACTTCTTTAATGTATGCATTTCTTTTGTCATTGTCCAGTTGTGAAGGATTTCTGGCAAAAAAGAAAAATAAAATAAAATAACTGAGTATTCATCACTGAAATATCAACGGCAGTTCTAATTTATTATTATTAAATATTTATTTGGTCTCTTGGGAAATTATACACATAAAAAGCACTTTACTGATAACTTGATTAGTTTTTTTCTAAGTTTGTAAATGTAAATTTTCCAGATAGGAAAATTTGCTTCATTGATTTTGATAAAGAATTCAAACAACACTATGAATAAGAATAGAAAATAATTTGTCCGTTCATCAACTTTATTAAGGTCTTTATATAAGTATTTGTTACCCCAAAAGGAAAAAAAGTATATTTGGTTTGTTTCTGTGTTCTGTGTTTTTTCTGTACTTTTGTTGTTCTGTACTTTTATCTTTAAGAAAAAGAATTTGTGATTGAATAACATGGTAAATAATTTAAAACATCTAAATACATATAAAATATATTATAAAACTTCAGGTGAAAAAATTCAAAATAAAAGCTCAAATGTCCCATCAATAAACGATAAAGATAGTTTGCTTTGATAGTCTTGTAGTCGCTAACGATACAAAGAACTACAGTTCCCAGCATGCCCAGCGGCCAAACAACATGGTTGCGCTCACCAGCAGCTGCAGAGGACTGTGAACTTTAATCCATCATTTTTAAAGATGCTGAGCTTCTTCGTTCTTATCTTTTTCTCTTTAAGCTTCGTGTCTGCCTCGGACATTAAAGGTGAGTGCATTTAAAGTTTGAACAGAACCGGAAACGAGTTTTATGTTGAGTTTCTGACGTCAGTGGCTCTTATTAGCTAGCATGTTGTTTTGTTAGCCGCCTTTTATTAGCAGCAGGTGGAGTTCAGGAGGAGGTTTAATCTTGCTGTCCTGTTGAATCTGCAGGATTATAAAACGCACTTTTTTTCGGTAAACGTAGATAAGATGGCTCACCTGTGTTGCCTCCATCACCTGTCTCATGTAGATGTCCCCTCTCTTTTCTTTGCAGCCTCTCAGGATGCTCACAGGCCCACTGAGAGTTACTTCATGTCGGTGTGGCACCACAGACTCTACCTGTACTCAGCTGCTGCGCTTCTGTTTGGGCTCTGGTTCGCTCTGAAGGTGCTGCTGAAGGAGGTGAACTTTCTCCTGCTGATATCTCACCCTCACTCATGCTGCTGGTTTAACACTTATTTGGCTTTGCATCATTTTTATTTTTTTTATTTTTGCTCTTTTAGAAAAGCTTGTCCGGCTCATTGGTCTACAAAGCTGCAAAGAGCAAAGACACAAACGCAGTGGTCCATGTGTCCGCAGTTAAAGTCTTCTACGGCTCACAGACTGGAACAGCAAAGGTAAAAATATTCAACACTGAAATATCTGAACGTCCTCATTGGCCTCACATATTGGAGCTGTGATATAAATCAGACAGCTTCATTCATGATGTGCACACTGCTGAAATATTAGAAACATGAAAACTAAAATTAGCAATAAATGGGTTAAAAAATTGGAGTCAATAAAACCTGAAAATTAGTTTTAGTTTTGCAAAATAAGGATGTAATTCAGGGAGATACAGGTGGATTTAGTAAATGTGCAAACCAGTTTTTCACCATTTTTTTATGTCTGATATGGATCAGCTGAGACTCTTGCTTTGTTCAGGGCTTTGCAAAGGAGCTGTCAGAGGAGGTGAGGACTTTGGGCATACATGCAGAGGTGATTGACTTGAAAGATTACGATCCGGACGATCAGCTTGCTGATGAGGTAAGCACAAGCCTTCATTTTGACGTTGTGTAATTTAAGTGCTAATTAATGCATTGATTAATTGTTGCAGCGCCGTTAAAAGAATAAACAGGTTTTATATACTGCGCTAAGGGTGTGCAGAAGGGTGTTATTTGAATGTCTAAACTTTAATCTCAAGCATATAAGACTTGACAGTGTGTACTTACAGGAAAAGCTATTAGAACATAATTAATCAAAGTGAAATAAATCATAATTTTTTATTATCATTTAAAGCTTGACAGCCAATACTAAAGTAAGCCTCAAGTTCAGTAATGTTCCAGCTCGGCTTTTCCTCCATTTCTCACTGATTTGATCTTTTTCAAATGGCTGGCACAGAGGACAGATGTCTTACACAAATCCCGCTCAGCTGAAGAAAGATGGATTATTTTCATCAGCGTTCCCCCTTTTTGTTATAATGTGGGCGCGGGCAGCGTGCACTGCATTGAGAGATGAATAGGAAATTGGTTGGCTCGCACACAGCGGGAGAGAAAATGGCTATTTATTCAATAGGACAGTGATACAGTTTTCAGTGATGGAAAATCTCCACAAGAGAAATGACCGCAGGCACCGCTCGCTCCCCAGACGCAGCTGATCCTCCGTGTACTGAGTCACCGGGCAGCCATCAGTCAAGAAGACTTCATTTGTTTGTCAGTTTAGACACTCAGATGAGAGACTCCTGAAGTGTTGTGTTTATTCACAGAGGGCCGAGGAGAGCATGTGTACTTACTTTACATTTAATCTACATCCAATTCTGCTTCCTTTGCGTAAAGTTTTAGTCATAGAGGTGAGTCGGCAGAATCCATTGTGTGTAATCTGTCATCACAAAACTTCCATACATGATTTTTGCTGAAAACGTGCATTTTGCAAAGTGTTTTTCATGGTGCTTTGCAAGTTTTCTATTTGTTTGGCTCTGATTTACGGTGCAGGTGTGGAGATTTTCATGTCTTTTTCATGTCTCTGTTCTGTTCTGTAGTGTTTAGAAATCTTTTATTACAGTATAAATTGTGATCCTCGAGTCAGATTATAATTTATCCAATATTATTATTCAATATATCAAAGAAAATGGATCAAGAAACCTACATTTACCCCACTCTCTCTCTTTTTTGTATTGATAAAATGCTCTTAATATGTTTATCTCTCCGTTCAGTGCACCAACAAGTCAGTGTGCGTGTTTCTCGTGGCCACATACACTGATGGACAGCCCACAGAGAACGCTGAGTGGTTCTGCAAATGGTTGGAGGAGGCATCCACTGACTTCAGATACGGAAAGACGTACCTCAAAGGCCTCAGATATGCAGTGTTTGGTCTTGGCAACTCTGTCTATGTTGGCCACTATAATACAGTAAGAAATCATTTCCTTATCAGAATTGTTCAAAGAATATCCACAGATGACAAGAATAAGTAACTCAACTTTTTTGGCATTGCAAAAGCCTAAGTTTGTTTAACTCACTCTCCTTTTTGCCTCTCCAGGTGGGTAAAAACGTGGATAAGTGGCTTTGGATGCTGAGCGGCATGCGGATCATGACCAGGGGAGAGGGCGACTGTAATGTGGTGAAGAGCCGTAACGGCAGCATCCAGGCGGACTTCCTGGCCTGGAAGGTGAAGTTCCTGAACCGCCTGCAGGCCCTGGCCAAGGGAGAGAAGAAGAGCTGCAACGGGAACTGTAAGAATGGAGGCTCCTGTAAGAACAAGAGGAAGGACAGACCGGAGGAGGAGAAGGAAAAAGCAGCTCTGCAGAATAACCACTCTGAGGTAATGGCAGAATACTTTTTTGATGGCACACTGAATGTTTTTATTTTTGGGGCAGTAGGTTGACTTGCGGGGTAAAAGTGCTCCATCAGGATGATTGACAAGGGTCCAAAATATCTATTCGAAGCACTGTTCTGGCTTATGAAAGTGACGATTTCTTTAAAAGCGACCTGCCAACTGCATTGTCATTCACACGTCGTATCTCAGTTGATGAATTAGACATTGCTTGTCTAGTTTAATTAAACCAAGCTGATGTCAGTGAGTCATCTGTCCTTGTTATTCTCGGACAAAGGATCCATTTAAAATGCTCTCCTGGCCTCTGCCTGAGGTTATAATGATTCACAAATGGACATTTACTATTTAATAGTACAGTTTTATATTTACAACTCTGAACAGACAGGCTTTACACAGCCCAGTATATTAGAAGCAATGGAATATAAAACATAACGCACAAAAGCACACAGCATGTTTGTGAGGAGAATAAATTGTTTAATTCATCTTAAATATGCACCATAAAATGAATTGTTGGCTTTCTTTAGAAGAATATGATGATTCTGCTCAGTTCACTGTTAGATAGAGATCATCTTATCGTTCTTGACCCAGAATACAAGCAGGTGAAAACAGGTTAAATATGAGAAAAAAGGGCTGAGAAATTGTATCTCATGTCGAGCTATGAATAGGAATAATACAGGAGGCTAAAGTTGCTTCATGTCGCTCTCCAACAGATTTGAGTTGACGTGTTGACGCTGTCCATCATGTCAACATATGAAAATAGCCCTTATTTCACCAATCACTGAAATTACTTATTATATCTACACACACACACACTGAGCTTTCACACGCATCGCGGCACACACACAGATGACCAGTTGTCATGGTAGCAGGCGCCTCAGAGCCAACTCTGGCTGAGATTTCCTCCCCTCTGTGTGCAACACTCAGAGCACTGAACTGACATTCAACCGGAACCGAGAGTAGCTGAGAACTGCGGCCATCATCGAGATTTATCTGCACGCTGCGCGGCTCGAGCGTCGTCACCGCGGTGCGCATTGCCATAAATCCTCTGAAAAGCAATAAACAAGAAAAACACATAAAGACATGCATGTATTTATTTATTTATTTACTTAGTCAGGAGATTACAGTGTAGAATAAATGTCTTCCATATGGGCTCCCTCACTTAATTATGACCAAGTTTTTAATTGGTTATGGGTGTGAGTTTCTCTACACTGGAGGATCGTTTATGTTTTAAACTCAATCATCCATCTCTCCATGTCCTTGTCCTGTTTTTAGAAGAACAACGTCTTTTATTTTAAACTAAGTTTTGGGGCTTCTTTTCTTTTTTCTTTCAGGAGGAGCTGATCGAGTCCAGCAGTGATGAGGAGGAGTCTGGCCTGCAAGATGAGAAAAAGTCTGCCTCAGTGGTTGACATGGAGGACCTGGGCAACATCATGAGCAGTGCCAAGAAAGCAAAGGTCAGACCCTGTTTACCAGCGCAGTGACACCACTTTCAGTCATCTGTACGTGTCTTTTTCAGCCCACTGCCTGACTGAATGATATTCCCCTACAGCTAAGTTAGCTTGTGATCTTAAATACAACTTAAAATGACCTGATTCCACCTTTCACCAGCTTCAGAAAAAAACACTCAGGCAAATAAATTAAATGAGCTTTCAGAAATGTAAACTGTACTTAGATACACAGTACTTAGCTGCCTCCTTCACAGTATTAGACTTAAGTGTTTGTTGAATCATTTTTAAACTGGAGCTCCAGTTAATATAATCCAACAGGTTTATTTTCAGCATTTCCGCGTTAAGGTCTATCATTGGGCACCGTCGTGGCATTAAGCTTCCACCACCTCGGTCCAATATAAGTGTGTTTTAGTGAGGGAAAAAAGTGCTGTCGTTGAAGGAGAAGTGGCAGATGGGTTGATAGACACCAGACCCCGGCAGGCGAGAAGCGGAGGCTTGCGTAAGAGCGAGGACGCCCACTTCACAGACTTGTGAGGAACGAGTGACTCAAGAAGAGCAGGAAAAAAAAAGAGAGAAGGAAGAGGCATTATCAGTCTTCTTATGGGCTGCAGTGAGAGGACTGTGGCAAAGTGAGAGTGTGAGGGGAAATCGAAGGAAGGGAAATGTAGGTATCCACTGTACCTCGTACCTGTGCTTCTGAGTGGCAGATCATTGTGGGGAAGAGCAGAAACCTCTGAAATAAGCTGCTCATGAGCACACAAGTCAAACAAACCAGTCAGATAAAACTCACATGGGTGCCCTGACCTTCCAGAGAGAAACGCTGAATTTTTTTTTTTTTACTGCTGCTATAGACTTGCTGACTAATCTAGTAAGGAAAAAAATGAATAACAAGGTTTGATGAGGCAGCTGTTTAATAAGAAGGTCAAAAATGCTGTTTATTTATGATGTTTTTATTTCTGCTCTCTTCTTTGCACAATAGCAGTTTTGGAGTTAATTATATCTGATGGATATAATTAACATTACTTTACACCACTGGACACTTTTAAACAATCTCTATCTGCATTATGTTGTGCTCCAACCTCCTGCCTCAGCTGGAGACATAAAAGCATGACTGATACGATATTTTATTGTGGCTTCACCAAAAAAACATGAACTTTTGTGACTTTCCATCCCGGCTTTTGACCTCAAAGAAAACTTTTGAGGAGTTTTTGTCTCTAAAGGAACAACTGAGTGAACATCTCTCCTGTTTGGCCATGCATTTGACTGGAGCGTTTCTGATTCCTGCATTTTGCTCTCATGAAAGCGTTATGCCCTATGACAGAGTCACCGCTGTGCTGTGTGTTTGCAGTGGGAGTGTCCGTGTCTCTCGCAGACAAAGGAGTGTGACTTTAACAGCAGATTCTCTCAGACTCGTCCCTTCTCCTGTGACATAAATCTGTCAGTGTGTTGTGTGTCAGCTCTGTGAGGTTTGGACAGGCCTCATAACAAGCCCAGCACCAATGTG
>JBAJHX010000049.1:3373822-3386274 GCA_037176925.1 Amniataba percoides | reverse complement strand
ACATAAATCTGTCAGTGTGTTGTGTGTCAGCTCTGTGAGGTTTGGACAGGCCTCATAACAAGCCCAGCACCAATGTGTTTATGCAACATGGCTGGAAATTAAAGAGAGAGTCATGGGTTGGTGATTTGAGGTGTTTGTTATGTTGGAGGAATCTAAAAATTTCACTTTTATGAGGTCAGTCAGTTTCTTTTTCTGATGTCCAAACATCTTCCAGCTTCCGGTTCAGCTGCATTTTAATAGTATTTGGTGCAACTCGTCCTGTAACATCTAAGGATGATTATTTGCTGCGATGACTCGAATTATCACACTTAGATGTCAGAATGAGAGTTTTGCTGCGTGTCTGTGGAAACAAATTAGTGTCGTTTTTTGCATAATTTGGACACGCAGAGCAAGCGGTGCAAGATGTAATTAGTTTGTACACTAAACATTCGCAAATGCCAAGAGACAACAAGCATTTAGCCAAGCTGCAAATTAAGTGTGAACAAGGAAATTCCCAACTGGAATATGTTAGTTAGATCATTTACAGCGCAGGGCCAGCTGAGGTTCAGAAGCCTAATATCTGTTTTATCTGACTCCCCATGAATAATCTGAATATCGTCAAATATGCTGAAGGATTTCAAACTTTAGTCAACAGTCTTTAAAAGCTGAATAACATTTTCTGTCGGTGTCATTTTAAAAACAGAGCCAGAGATCAACCTCTCACCAGAGCTCATCTTGGCTCTGTTTGACCACTAGGTGATGGCAGAGACTCTCATTTGCAGATAACTCAAGTCTGAGTAAAAAAAACATCCTGGCACTCAGCACTGCACCATCATTTCACCTCCAAAGCTATTTAAATGAATTCTCTGTGCACATTAGCATTTTTTTTTTAACCAAAACCGAGCCTGGAGTCACTAAATCTGTATTCAAGTGCTTCGAATCTGAGATGGTAAATGTTTTTTAAAGGAGTTGCCAGGATTACGTCCAGGTGATTTAATAACACCAGGTGCCATGTGCTTCCCTAAGTGGCTGCTCTCAAGACATTTTGACTAATAATAGAGACACAGAGAATAGATAATAGAGACTGTCAGTTTTCAAATTCTTTATTTTACAAGTTGGTACATTTTCTTACAGATCAATGCATATTTTTTATTCAGATTTAATATATATATATATATATTTATGACACAACTAGATAACCCTTTCAACTGCACATGACTAAAACACTTTGTATTCAGTCCTGAAAGGTGACTAATGGAGCATTTGTTGTAGAAATATTGTTCAATTATTACACAGATTATCAATTTGTAAGGGTTTTCTGTCCCAGACTGTGAACACTAATTTTGTACACTCAGAAAAACAATGATTTCATACGCAGTATTGATCATCCCATCTGTTTTCTCACTGCGCTGTCTGGAGATTAAGGCTGTTTTCACTCACTAATGAGTTTCATTGGTTGTGACATTTCATGAGCTCAAACCAATCACACTCGAATAAACATCCGTCTCCAGTCGATTATGATCTTACAGTTACTGAAATAAAGTGTCAGTAGCTGTCCATTTTCTTCATTCAGTCATTTCTTACTTGGATAAGAAGGCTGTCTCATCAAACCTTTAATGTTTTTTTTTGTTTTTTATTTGCCGTTATGACTGTTTTGTTGAGGCCGAGCCACGAAAAGCAGAAGATTATAGAGATAAATATGACACAGATGGATTAGTCTGCATTGCTGTTAGTCTTGCTTTTAGCCCGGCAGGATCGTATCGCTGCTAAACTTGATGATACGTATTTCCCACGTCCGTTTCTCTTCAGATATACCCGGTGATAGATTGGCAGGCGTGTCATGATTGGCCGCCAGAGCACAGAGCTCATATTGCCCAACCTCGGTCCATATCGGTCTTTGGCTGTAGTTTTGTTTGTGCCGAGTGCCAGCCTCATCTCCATTGTTTCTCTAATTGATTTTTCACAAACCTCCCCTGCGCTGGCATCTAAACTTTGTCCTGAGAGGTTTCTGTTTGTGCCAGCGAGGCCCATTTCATGCTGCGGGACCGTCGCCAGATAGGAGTTAGTGTGAAACGGATCATTAAACTGAGGGGCCACACAGTTTTCTCGTCTGAGTTTTGATGTTTTCAGCTCAGTCTAGAGAGAGAAAGCAGAGATGAAGATTCTGCAGTGACATAAGGAGCAGTTTTATTATTTCAAACGCGGTGTTAAAGACTGGCATCTGTTGGAAACCCGATTGGCTTAGCTCGTCTTTTGTACGCCAGATATGTGTCAATTACAGGAGCTTGTCAGTCATCTTACATACTCATAATGTCTTACATCACACAGACCAGACCGGCAACTCGTCATCAAGAGCCAACAGCCAAGACCGTCCCCCCTTTTCAGGACAAGAATCACGCTTTCGCTCAATGGGAAAAACAAGAAAATGCAGAAAAGCTGTTGTGTAGGAGGAGGTTACAGAACCAGATCTCCAGCTCCTTCTTGAAAAGGAAAGGGATCCCAAAAGGAGAGCTTTATTCCTCCAAGCTTAACTATGAATTAACCTCTGTCATTTTTAAATATGCCAAAGAAGAAACTGTTTTAATAAGAAAGCTTTCAAACACTCATGATTACCCGTCGTCGCTGGTATAAATCTGACGACAAATACTGCTGATGGTTGTTGGTGTTTAAGATTTTATGTTTCATCATTCGTGCTCCCTTTTTTTTTTTAATGTTTGTCCCCTGATCACCTGCTCGCTCTGTGTGTGTTATCGCCGTACTGTCCGTCTGCATCAGCCCCATGTTGTGTCGTGGTTCCAGAGCACAACGCGGTGCTGTGAGATGTCCCAGTTCTGCGAGTCCAGACAGGCCCCGGCATGACTGGATGTCTGCGAGCTGGTGAAAGCTGACCAGTGGGAACCAGAGACCGGGGCCAGATGAATCGCCGGGGCTGCACGCAAGCACCACAGGGACAGATTGTTGCACTGTTGGCTTCATGTTGCATATGCTGTCCGAATTTTGCATAGATGCAGCAAGTGAAGGTGGACATTTGTGCTGGCTGAGAGCGTCAAACTAGCCTTATCCAATTTTAGGGTTTAAATTGCAGGCTACAAAATGCTCACCCGCAGTTCAGATATTTGGTGAACCTAGACATTTACTGTCTCAGGACATCGAGGATGACTTACAACATCCTTTCCACATATTATTAAGCAGAAACAGATTTAAACAGGTCATGCTGAGATTCCCAATACATCGGCCGCATATTTACATATCTGTTAGAGCCTGTTTTATTTTTTAAGTTAAAATAATTAATCCCACCTTGTGGAAATTCTCTTATTTAAAACAGCTCAGAGTATGAGAATAACTACAAAAATAGATGTAAGATATGAAATATATTATCTAGAAGGTAAAAATTATATAAACTATAAACATAAGCACACTGTATAAATCTGCCATATATATTTTTTTTGACAAAACTGATGCAGCTAGTGCTTCTTTTCATTATCAGTTGGTCTAACTTTTATTACATCAATAGTTTCAATCAATTCAATCAATCAATACATAAACATCAAACAGCTATTATTGATATTTTTATATTACTGGTATCTATAACATAATAAATAATACATATACATATACATAATAAGATAATGTAAAAACAGTTGTCGGGGTCGTTGAACCTACAGAATATTATCATCTTAATCTGCATCTGCCATCGTCTTCCATCATCAGATGGTGAGATTATCCAGTTTTTATGTAGTCTTTTTTTAGCTGCATAAGGAATCTATTTTCAGTTTAAAGCTCTTAAAAACTCACCTTATGCCACCTGCTTTGCACCAAACATCCCGCAGACACATTTAGCAACTAGCTGGTGGACATAGTGGAGCATTTAGCAGCAAAAGAGCCAGATGTTTTTCTTGGCTTGAATCGCACAGAACTTCCACTCCCCAGTGGTCTTTGAGCTGTCATTAAGACTCTGTGGCACATGTCTGTAGCATTTAGAGCTGTGTGGCCAGTGAAGGTTTGCCCACAGCGAGCTGCACAGGAGCCAACGAACTGTCTCAGTTCTTCATGAATACACACATGCAAACATCCGTCAGTGTTTGTTGACAGCGTATCAGCCCCTTATGAGCGCTGCCGTTCTGAGAAGATGACGTATAGATCCCTATAGATAAGCGGAAGCGGTGGCAGCAGCGCAGCAATTGGCTGGAGCTGTCACTTAACGTGGTTAATCTCAGAGGCAGCTCGTCCATCACGCCTCTCTGAAAGTTAATACCTGTTCCTGTGCAGTGGGCAACTTTTCCAGCAGGACAAAATCAATCTTCTGTTGTATTTGTAAACAGCATATCTGTAAGATATTCAGATTTACATACAAATGCTTTACGCTGCAATAATGTAATCCTGGCCTGAGGGAAGTTGTTCATCTTTCAAACGAATAGGCTGCAGCAGGTCTGCCATCACAAGAGACGGACTAACAGGGGTCCTGTTGGACCTTTTTTTGCATTTCACTGGACACCTGAAGGGCCTCAAACAAAGACTGTACTGTCCGGACAGGATGATTAAAAAATGATCGTGTCATGCAGTGCTTAATGGTTATGTCACAGTCATGCAAGGACTGCAGATTCACAGCCCTTGATCTTCAGTCCAGCTCAACATCAAACACTTCGGAGGAGCTCTTTGGAATTTCTTGCTTTTAATTTAGTACCTTAAAGTGGTAAGCATCAAATCGTGTGGCATGTGGCACCTGCAATCTCAGATGGGATTTTAAAGCCTTCCTGGATGCTTTTCTTAGTGTCAGTCTGGAAAAAAAGCAAAACAAAGATCATTATAAGGTGCATCGTCTCTTGAACTCTCCTTTGACCCTCTGCTGTTGCTCATGTTCTAACATTTCCATGCTTTTGTTTTGCATCCTGCAGCCGTTCATTGCAGTGCATTGTACTGACAGGTCTTTAATGGGCAGGTCTCCATTTGTCAGCAGTCTTCTTCAGAAAACAGAGAAATGCCGGAGTCAGTTTCGCTCTCAGTGACTCATTGCAAACCATGACCTAGTTAACAGAAGGATGGTAAAGCCACCCAGCTCTGCCCACATGAACCTGCAGAGGCTTAACTCCTAACAAGTGCCACTATAAATACAAGTGACGTCAGTGTGGCCAGACAGACACTTCTACTCTTAATAACTCTTTCTTCTTTCATAGCATTAGCTGGAAGCACTGTTGCCTTGGGGAGTGTCATTTGCTGCTGAAGGGAAGAGAAACCAGACCACAATTGACTCTTAAATGAATTTCCTGAACTTGAAAAAGCCAGAAAAAGATAGTAGCTCTGAATGCATCTCAGTGATTTGATGCAATCTTCCATATTCAAAGCAAGTTTTTGAATATTTCTCTGTGTAAAACCTAAAAAAAAAGTATTACTTTTAGAGGTTGTTCCTAAGTGTCCTTGTGAAGTAAATCATTGGCACATTAAATAAATAGTATTTATTGTTTTCTAAAATGCTTTGGTTTTAATATCAACTTTTCAGATTTGGAGTAGCTGCATTTTTTTTCCTCAATATAAAATGTGTAACATTATAGTCTGTGTTTTTATAGTTGTGAGAGATGCAACAACACAGCATCAGTCTGATCTTTACTGGTGAATTAAAAGACACAATCATGATTAGAAATAATAACTGACTCTGAGTTTTGTGTTGTTAACAGAGCAAAGAGGAAGGTCAAGGAGACGGACAGATGGTGAAGCTCACCAAGCTGAATGGAGTGAAGAAGACTGAAGATGAAGAGGAAAGAAGAGAGATGATCACTCCTTCCCTGAGAGATGCACTGACAAAGCAAGGTAAGGAAAAACAGGGATTTGGATTCATTCACCATCTCTAAAAGAGCATCTGCTGGGTGTCACCGGTGACTGTGGGTAATATATTCAGATTTTCTAGCTGCAGTAAAAAAATCACATTACAGACCTTGCACACCAGCTGCTTGTCAGCCTCTCTTTAACCTTGCTCCTTCAACAAGGGCAGCAAAGTCATAATTCTCTTTTAAACATGAATTATGAGTTGTGGCATCATTTTAATTTCAGCACTAAATCTAAGAAACATGCACAAATTGCCGGCGCAGAAAAGTCTTTGCCCCCCTGAAGAAAAATTCACTAATAGAGGGGCCCCCTCTCAAACTTAATTTATCTCAGAAACCTAAAGATGGTTTTTGTACTTCATGAAGTATTCTGGTTGTTGGCCTCAAAAGCTAATAACTTTGGCAAACTGTGCAGAAAAGAGTAATATGTTGGAGCCTCAGCTGCTGAAAAAGCATCCTGTGGTCTGGCCTTTTGTTTTAATACCCCGACAGAGAGAGATCGGTCAGTCGAAGCCAGTTGGAGGGGCCCCACAAGGGGATGTGGAGCCGGGGAACGTGTGTTGTCTAATGGCACTTAATGATGCATCGCAGTCCAATTACCTGCTGTGCCTCCTCCTGTCCTCAGGGTGCAGTCGCAAAGAGTTGCACTCCTCCTACACCAAAACCCAAGACAAAAAAACCCCAAAACACAACTCTAAGCTAGTGTCAGCATGGCAGTGTTCATAACAACACACACTTTGAGTCTAAGTGGATGTTAATGCACAAGGAGTGTGGCTCAGTGTTTATGATATTGCACCCTGTGTTTTGGAAAATGAAGCGATCCATATGTTCTGTATGTAGGTGTTGTTATTAAAGCCTCAGGAGTCTCAGTAGTTGACTCATTAGCTCCGTGTGAAACGTTTTACTATCCCTCCTTGATTTAGTCCATTCAGTAGTATTGCACATGCCTGTCATTCCCGGCCAGTAAACCCCCACTGTTCGCTTACACAACACTCTATAAATTGACTCTTTGAGCAAGACTTTGCTTCATTTGACCAAATGTTGACCTATTTCATGGTGTTTATGTTGGCAGCAGACTGTTCCGGCCAGTTTGTTTTATTTGCAATAAAAGAATGAAGGATGAAAGTTTTGGCATAGTTTTAATCGTACGGGACATCGGAAAACTGTTTCCTGTATAACCTTTTTCTGGCATTAAATTGACTACTGAAACTTCTGTGTTGTGATGCCCAAGAAAGTTTTAATGCAGTGTTTCATACTTGAGGAAATTGTTTGCCATCAACAATTTTCAGAGTTTCTGCCTGTAGCTCCTGAAAATCTGTTGCTTCTTTTAGATTTGCATTTGCAGCTGTAAGCAGTAAACATAGTGGGCAGACACCTATTTGAAATGGTTCTTATAATGAGTTAAGCCACGTGTATCTCGCCAACAGTAAAATGATAGAAAAAGTTGGATTTTCTCTGCACATCTGCTGCAACAGTTTCATTACGGGAGTTTTGAATTTGCAAAAAATTTTCTCATTAAAACATAACAGATACTCCATTTCAATATTGAAAACACGTCGCCCAGTGTCTTTTTGATTACTTTTTGGAAAACTAGTACCTGTGAGATGCTTGGAAAGAAAAAAAGGAAGCAGCAGACCTCTCCAAACAAATTAGGCTGATTTTCCAACTCTTTGATTAAACGTACCCTCTCCCTGATCGTTTTTATTTCCCCCCGTTGGCTCAGGGTGGAGGACCGAGCGCTGCAGATCAAAGTATAAATTGTTTGCAGAACCGTCAATAACGTTGTACCCAGATCACCTGGGCGCCGCTGATTTTGTGCTGTGCACATTAAAAGCTTTCTTTTATTTGTGTTTGGAGCAGCGGGGTACCTGTGAGCCGTCAGCTGATTAGCTCTGGTGGCAAATTTAAGGCCTCTTTAAAGAGTCGGTTCAAGCAGGTGGTCGTTAATATCATCACAGAAATAGAAATCTGAGTAACAGATATTTTTGTTTATGTGTTAGTCTTTAAATGTAAGCTCAAAGCAGAGTGGCACATAAATCTAAGAAGCCAATATGTTAAGAATTTATGTGGAAGCTATCGGTTATTTTCCTTTTTGTCTCAAGTATTGATGCCTTGCACGCCGAAGTGCAATTATTCATAGCGCTTCTATGTTTTCAGTAGATGCCGTTTCCCAGAGATAACAGAGGAAAGGAAATAGAAGGACCTTTCTCTTTGTCTCTGCATCCACCTCCCCCTCACTTCGGCTTGATCCTCTCCACTGACACTTTAGAGCGTATGCGGGCATTGGAAATCGATTTCGCTAACAAACACGAGGGGAAACGTTGCTCACATTAACATCATTAATAGTTAAACAAACTGCCAGCGGGTCCAATTCCTCTCCGCGGTTTCCACAGTCTCGTTGGCCTGGGATTGTGTGTTTTTATGTGCCTCGCAGTTGCTGGGAGGGAGGTGAGAAGAGGACATGTGCTCTCAAGGTATTTTCAGGTGGAAAAACAATTTGATGCCGGTCAGCATGTTCTCACCCCGACGAGAAAAAAGGAACATTAAACATTAGTTTGTTTGAGCAAAGAAGAAATTGAATTCTGTGTGTGGGAACCTTTTTGTGTTTGTGTGTTCATAGTTGGAATGATTTTCTTTTTCTTTCTGCTGATCAGAAGAACAAACGTGATCAATGGCAAGCTGTTTTATTCAGGTGGTAAATCAAAGATGAGTTTTTGTACCATCCCAGTGTAGTTCTGATGAATAACATTTGCATTTGACTCATCTAGCATCAAGCTTGAGATTTTTGGAAGTCAGACCTCAAAGATACCTGGGTACAAATTTCCTGCTGCGTTTTAATTAGATATTTGAGCTCCGGTGATTTAATAACGAAACACACCTAAGGTCCAAAATAAAATTGCCACCTGAATTTCACATCACTCTCTCTGTTGCTCTGCAACTGCATGGCTTAACTACAGAGTCTCTTTAAACGTTGGTACTTTAAAAGTGAGCTCTAGACACAACCCCGATATCATGTTCAGCCATTTCTCGAGCAGATTAAGTGTTTCAGATGAAAGTATTCTCTTTGACAGACATCACAGAGGACGACGTGTAAAAGAAACAGAAGCCTGCAAGGACTCAGCCAGACGTGGCCGTTTACAGCCGGCAGTATTATAAGAGGATAGAAAAGGCAGACTTGTGGGAAAAGTGAATTTGAAACACTTTATCCTCCTTTTGTGCTTAAAGGGAATTTGAACCGCTGTCCCCTTCTCCCTCCTACCGTTGACGTGGCCTTGAACCACTTAGGCGCTTTACTGGAGACCTTCAGCAGCCTTGCAGAGGACAATGACTGAATGTTGTGAATGTTGAGCGGGACTTTTGATCTGATCTGCCATCCAGAAAATTGAAGACTTCATTTTGTGTTAATGTGTTAATCACCTGTTGAACTTCTGTTGTTTCATGTTAAAGAGGCGTTTGCTGATTGAGAGTCTCGTTCATGTTGTTCTTTCATTTTCTGTGCAGGTTACAAACTAATTGGAAGCCACTCGGGAGTGAAGCTTTGTCGATGGACCAAGGTAACAGAACTTCTTTTCCGATACGCTGTTGTGGATTTTTTGACAAACGATATGCATGAATCACATTAAAGGTGTTGTTTCTGTTTGTTAGTCTATGTTGCGGGGGAGAGGAGGCTGTTACAAGCACACTTTCTATGGTATTGAATCCCACCGTTGCATGGAGACTACCCCCAGTCTTGCCTGTGCTAACAAGTGTGTCTTCTGCTGGAGGTATGTACCTGAAAAATACAGCCACAGTAAAGTTTAGGGGCCGGTTTCACAGAGAAAGACTTTCACATCACGATCCATTCATTGCACGAAGCTGTCTAATTTCTTTATTTATTAATGAGACTAATTTTCTGTGAACTCGGTTGTAAACTAAACACAAACAACAAGGCGACTGCTCCTTTTACTCCACCAGAAAGTGTTTGATTTCTAGAAGGATTCGATACCTTCGAGGGCTTTTTTATTGGGGAGCAAAAAAGCGTGTAAAAATGGAAAACACTTCCAGGAGCATAAACTCTCATCGCAGCACAGACCTGTAGAGGAGCTGAGATGCTCTGACTTCTTCCTGATGTGGCGGGGTAAGTACTTCTGCTGGCTCATCAGTCAGACTGAAGATGGTTTCCAAAAACAACTGATGCTGTAGATCTCCAACAATTTAGTGTGCACTCTCAAACTCTTCACTCTCTCAGGGCTCGCAGCACAGCAATTTTTTGTCAATTGGTGCCACCAGTCTTTGTAAAGCTCTTAACTTGCACTAGACTAATCTAAAATTAAGACCAGTCTTAGATGTCTTTGTGAAACTGGCCCAAGGTGTTATATACTAGAAACTGTGTTTGTTATTGTCTGTTTTTGGGCGTTCTCTACTTCCTCTCTGTCAAGTTGCATTAAAGGGAATCATGGGAAATTCACATTCACCAACCAGAGGCTGCCCATATTTCATTCAATGCTGCACATCCCTCTGATTTAACTTTGGGTCAGCACAAACTAACTCCGAACATTATGTCTTTACTGATTTTATAAACACTAAAAACTGTTTGAATCCACGTTAGCTAGTCATTATATTAGTACTTATATTGACATAATTTTCAGAAGGAGTCCTGTACATGGCTACTGGAAACATAAGTTGTAGGTAGTCAGTTTTAATAGCGTTTGTGGATTATTGTCTGCAGGTTGAGTTTTCTCCTCATCTAAACCGAACTTGTTTACCTTGTTAATCGACACAACCCCCTGTCATTGAGCAAATCTCTCTGTGCAAACAAAGTAATGATTTTACTTGCAGAAGACTAATGGCCAGCATAACTGCGAGGCCTAAAGGTGGACACTGATTCATCGTGACATTGGTAAGAGGCTGGGCCTTTTACTCCGCTCAAGCTCCATTTGAAAAGGTGACCGTGTTGAGCGCAGAAAGGTCGTGTCAGAATGTGCCGCGGCGAACCGCCTCCCTGTCACCGCGGATTTGTCAGTCGCTCTCAAGGCAGCCATGTGGGATGACAGGAAATAAGGGATTTCAGGGCACAGATGTATTGTTGCAGCTGTCCTCACCATCTTCGTAGGAGCAGGTGGAATTAGATGTGATGTGCAAGGCCGGCATGTGTGATGTGACTGCGTGCATATGCATGCAGCAGACTGTCTGCAATTTGTGATGCGTCAGGCTTTGTTGTTGCACCTACACATCACACATAGACAATCAGAGGGTGTTATTAACACCTAGAGGAGGTGCTTTTTTTTACATTGGGATGCATTCTTTCACTTTTATAAGGTGAGAATATGGTCTTCATAATTCAGTTTTTGAATAAACCTCTTTGGTCTTGATATTTTTCACCTTGGCAGAGAAATGCTCCTCTTAATCTACTGAAATGTTTTTAATACTGTTTTTGTCAAATGACTCTAGTCTGCCTAAATCCATCTCTATCAGAGTAATGAGGGGGCAGTGCTGGCTGTCAGCGGATACTTAGTGCTCCAACAAGCAGCAAACGATCGGTATAATATTCCTAACTGAGTGCCTTTGCTCTTATTCATTAACTTTTAATCTGTGCTTCACCCTAACAGACACCACACCAACCCGGTGGGCACAGAGTGGCGCTGGAAGATGGACCCCGCTGAGAAGATCCTGCAGGATTCGCTGGAGAAGCACCAGAACATGATTCGACAGTTCAGAGGTCAGCATGGAAACTTCTAAACCAACTCTCTATCTATTAACACAGTAACACACACAGCAAACCTTCATCATGCACGCTTCGCCTCCTCACTGTCTTCAATTTACTGCTCGCGACCTCTAGTAACCCCGCGTGTAATGAAGCAGAGTGAAGATCAAAATGCCACTGTTCTGTCAGCTGTTTTGTCACGCGCTCGCTATACGACATCATCAATCACTGTCTCTTCCACACACACCGCACACACATTCAACCTAATTTCCCCATCTCCGCCATCTTGTCACAACTTCAGCTTTTAAATCGTCTCAGAACTGAGCTCTAACCTTATTTGGGTTTCATAGACTACGAGCTTAATTGAAATGACAGCATGTGATGTTTTGTAATAGAAGAATTAGCTCTGTACCCACATTTTTGGGCTCCATTTGTATGACTTGCACTCATACTGTTGGCATTTGGGACTTATTTTCTCTGGCTGAGGCCGACATTGGCTGAGGATGGCTGGTTGAGCGCCCAAAGCTCAGGCAAAACAGAATTTAGTGATCGTCCAGTCAGTATTCCCAAAGCAGATTTTCTCTGACAGGTTTTGAGAAATGTTGTCAAAACACGGTGGTGGCACATTTATCAGACGTTTATTCAAGCAACAAGTAGTGATTGGACTGTTGTTTGAATTCCAGATAGATTGAAAGATGCCAAATAATGTTTATTATTCTTTTGGATTATTCTGTCAGGAAGTTTTTCAATTAAATGATTAATCATTCAATTTAAAAACTGTCAAAAACCTGTGAGAAACACCCGGTATTAAAGTGTGAGGTGATGGCTTTACATTGCTTGCTTTTCTCTGTTAAACAGCCAAAGATATTGAATTTACAGTCATATAAAAAAGACAAGTATCAAGCAAACAATGAATCATGACAGTTGAGAAGCTGTAAAATGCAAATGTTTGATTATTTAGCATATATTTA
>JBAJHX010000049.1:3352674-3373722 GCA_037176925.1 Amniataba percoides | reverse complement strand
TTTAGTTTTTTTTACCTGCAAAAAAGAGTTATTGATATTTTATCACCATATTTTAAAAAACACAAAACGCAAAATTAAGAAACGCACACTCAACAAAATAAATAAATTTCCCCTTCTCAGCAGTGTTGTATTTTGAGCTTCTCTCCCTTGAGCAGAGCAATAAGTTCTCACATTCATTATTTCCTGTCTGCACAGCCGGAGCCACACACACTCACACACACATACCGGAAGACCACCTACACCTTCCTCTGGGATCCATAGTCTGCTCTAAAATTTAATCCATAACACACACAGCACACCCTTTAATAAGAGAAAGTAAAGATATACAGTATGTTGGTATAAGAGGTTGCTTAGACGACACGTGTGACTGCACCTCCGGCCAAGTTTTCTTAAGACCTGGCCTGATCCGGCGACCTTACAGTCAGAGCGATGGCTCCCAACCTCAGAGCTGCTGCTGATCCCATTATAAAACAGAGAGGCAATTGTACTCGGTGAAGGATTTAGATGCCAAATGCTAAAAGCTTTTGAGACAGATCTTCCTCAAAGAACTACTTTTATAGCTAATATCATTCTCAGAGCAGTCATTCACGAGGTATTATAATGCATGTCATCATAGAAAATGTCATTTCCTGATGTGATTATAATGGAACAATGGTGCACATAAGCTTATATTGAGAGTAAGCTGCTTGTCAGTTCACTTAGAGTTTAAAAAGCATTTTTTTTGTCATAAAAGGATTACAGTTACGCCATTTTGTGCAGAAAATAAAGAAAAGCACATTTTCATATGCTTTAACAAAGCAGTTGTAATTAGAAACATACCAGAGCAAAGTGCAGGACTATATTGTCATAATCAGCCATAATTTTCTTTCCAGTCGCTCTCTAAAATCACATTAGGCGGCCTTCAGCACCATTTACCAGTGACAGTGATAGGCTTTATAATGCCTAGCACAATGAACTAAACAGACAATGCACAGTGTGATTAAATAGGTTAGTTTTTGCCATGAAAATGTATTTTCCCTTTTTTTGCCATGCTAGCTGTCAGTTTTGTCTGTCAGGTCTTTCTCCCTATAAAACTTCAGTGTGATCTGAAACAAAAAAGAGGTCTAGAGTCTCAATAACAACAATATAAGATATTGATTTTTTGTTTTTATGTGCCTGAAATTTAAAATATATATTTTCTTGGGATGGACAAACAATTTGTGGACTGTTAAGACAAAATGCTTTTGCTCTCCATCACTTGTAATTTCTTCTTATCATGATCACCACCATTAAGGACCATTTTAAATATGAACCAATGGGACATCGATCATGCAAGTAATCAGTGTAATCATGCATTTATCAGTCATCACTACTTTGGATATAATACAGTACATGCTCTTTGATGGTACTCTAAACTGAACCAAAGCCTGTTTTATGTCACCGTGCAGAACATTTGCATATCAGGAAGAAGTTCAAAGATGTTCAAACTTCTGCTGCTCAGTCAACGCATAAATTAAATATTTTGTTCTGTAATTCTTTCTGCTACAACGCAGCACTTTTTTAAGTTTTAAAATGACTCACTCCAACCATGCATACTGGATTTCTACGCTGCACTTCACCCCTCCATCCAAGCACCACGTCCTTGTTTAATTTTGCCAAGTGAATTCATTGAGCAGACACCGAACAATGCTGCCGGGAAAGGTTCGGTGTATTTCCTCTACAACACCGAAAAATAAGTCTGCAAAAGAAAAGAAAAGTTTTTTATTTTACCTCTTGGTGTCAGATCCAGATGACACTTTGATAATAGGATGTCCCACCTTGAATTAATTCTGCAGCTTCTGATTCAGAAAGCATCATTACACAACTTGTAATAGAGCCATATGACTTCGCTGATAGACTTAATTTTATCTGATCCACTTCAGAAAAAGAGAGTACCCCCCCCCCCTCGCATCTCAAGGGAGGGAATTATGCGAGAATGTAATGTAATTTCACATTACTAATGCCATAAGATATATAAATTTAATGAGGTTTCACACATGCACCATCATCCTCAGCTGGCCGACAGCTGGTTGTTATCAGCGGAGTTAAGTGGGATTTCTCCTTTTGGGGGGGGCAGGGGGCAGGGCAGTTTGTTGTTTGCTGTATTTGCCGCTGTTGTACCTGTTTGTCCTTGAAAGGTAGCGGTGTAAGAGTTGATTTCTGCAGTTTCAACTGCAGAAAATGTTGCAAACTTATCAATAATTCATAAACAGTATTATAAAGCATGTGAAGGCATCGGTCCAGAGTCCTGTTTCATTAATATTCACCGTGTGTACTCTTAAATTAAATGGCATCTGCTGTAGCTCCGACAGTATCACATTAAATCCCCATGACAGGCTTTGAAACTTCTCCCCCCCCCCAAAGCTTTTACTGTTTGTTTATTTCCTGTCTCCATCAAATTCTTACCATGTCATGACGCATTCAATATTTTCTACTGTCAACAGAAAGTGGTTTTATGTGATGCTGCTGCGTTTATGTTACTTTACCTCTCTGCCCCCACCAAATCCCAAAAGCAAACCACAGATTATATATTTCTTTATATCAGTATATTCAAAAGAAAGGCTCACTTCATCTCTCCTCTGATTTTTCAGTGTCATTTCCCAGGCGGTTGGACTGATTAATCTAATTTGTGTACATTTTGATGTAAATTCTGCTGCCTACGGGCCTTGATCCAAATGTGGACTTTCCCCGATTGGACACTCATCATTTCCTTTGGCGCGGCTGTAACTAATGGAAACTGAGACTTTATTCCTCTCTCTTAAAGTGATTTTTACTGGGTCAGGAAATTGATCTAATTTACAGCAGCGGTTGCTTCCCGTGGTCAAACTTTCTACTGTTTCATTCTTCTTACTTATCTTTTTTTTTAATAAATTGTTTTCTGTTTTTGATTTAGTCATATTTCAGTTTAATAGCGATAGTTGATTAAACTTTATAACATTCATCCCTCAGACTCCAGAACTTATGCTGAGCCTATTTTTACATCACTCTGTAGTCTGAACATTGAGAGAGGCTGAGATCACCCAGCGGAAAGAAAGAAAGGGACAAATATAGAAAAAAAGAAAAAGAGAGGGAGCTCTGGCTCGGGGCCCAACTCTCAAGGCTCAAACCTGTTCTGTCTCTCCTTCCTCTACTTTCTTTTTATAAGAGCACCGCAGATCTCTCTTGTGCCCTTTTTGATTTTATGTAATTACTCACTTTGACCTCACTTCAAAGCCTGACCTCACCTCTCGCTGTTATTCCCCCGCAGCTCTTTTTTTTTTAGATTATTGGGGCTTTGATTTATGCCTCTACATGTGAGGATGCTCGTTTTATTGTGGCGGGATGCCGATTAAGCCAAAGGTGGAATCGACTTCATAACCTCTCTCTCTCTCTGTCCAGGCGTCCCGGGAGTGAAGCCCGAGCGGTACGAGGAGGGCCTGGCGGTCAAGCACTGCGCCCTCTCCCTGGTGGGCGAGCCGATCATGTATCCCGAAATCAACACCTTCATCCGCCTCCTCCACTCCCACCGCATCTCCAGCTTCCTGGTCACTAATGCTCAGTTCCCACAGGAAATTAGGTAAGGGCGAAACGGACACACCCGCCTTGTTTGTGGAACTGTCACTGTTTCTTTTATACTCCCCCCCAAAAAATCAATTTCATCTGTTTTGGCTTATGTGTCTGCAGTATATTTTTATTTTCTGCCTCGCAAGCTCTTTTCTTTGAAGTCTGCGAGCATGAATTGGAAAACAGGGAGCACGAAGAGTGTGTCTTAGGAGTTAGACTGTTCCTCAGCAGAGAGCATCAAAGGTTCAGTCTCCACAATTATCTTCTGAGGGGTGGGTACAGTACAATGATATTAAATGGAGTGGTTTATTTATTACTGCACCTATTTTTTTCCAGCAGTACCCAGTATGACCTCTCTGAAATGCTGCATTACAAATCACAACCCAGCTAAAAGAGTTCAGGTCTTCATCCGTGTTTTCTTTGACAGAGGAGATCCACCACAGGCACAATTCCCAGAGTTCCCACAGAGTTTATGCACATACAGTAACCATATGAAAAATTAATGAAAGAAAACACCACCTCAGATGGCTTTATGTGCCACAGATATACTATTCCCCCCCCCACACACACACACACACACACCTGTCTTTGCCTTTCTACTTTAGATGCAGGAGGGTTGGCGAACATTGACATGAAAAGTTTTGTGTCTGTGGAGAAAAGTCACTGAACTGACCTCGTTATTCTGTGGCTTCCACTCAGCATTCTGTCAAAACAACACTGAAGCTCCTTTGTGTAACAAAATGAGTTTCCCAGTTATTTGTTAAATAACTCTGGTGACTTGTGTCCTGTCAACAGATCAACAGTTTGTCAGTTTCACAAAAACGAGCGAATGATCTCTGACTTTTGATGTTTGGGCTCCAGTTGCAAAGTGTATTTTGTGTAGTAGCATCTAACTCCATTATAAAGAAATACATTTGCTTAGTGCAGAAAAAACATGTAAAAGTAAAACATTTAAGGAGGAATTGCAGTTTCATGCATGTATTCCATAAAACTAAAGTTTACCTCTTGGTGTTGAACCAAAGATAAGAGCTGAATCAGATTTGAGCCTGCTTCTGAAATCTTGAGATCACAAGAGGTTGCTTGCCAACCTTTTTATATATACATATGCAGATGTCAGGGTTAAGTTAAAGTTCAAGTTGGTACAAGGTAAAAAAAAGTTTTGAATATAATGTCCTTCTGTAAAGAGCAAGTGATAAGATAAGATGAAATACAGTTTTATCATTCTCAGCAAGGAAAATCGATTGTTGCAGCAGTGCAAAGACAGAAATAAATACAGATTTAAAAAGTAAAAGAAATGGAAAAATAAGATGTACACAAGCTAAAGTAAGAATGGAATTTAAAAGTGCAGAACTATACTATATGAGTATATGGAGACAAAATTGGCGATTATTGACTATGTAGGACAACATATGATATATGATCAATGATATGATGCAATTTCACTGGAGATCGGCGATCTAATTGGCCCCCTTACTGTCAAATAGTTTCATAATGGTATGCTGAATCTGCCCCACGTCTATTATGAAAGTACTGTCATTCTGCTATAATTATTTTCGGTTCAGACCATTTGTTTTTTTGAATCCCACCTGGAGTTGGATGTGATTATAGTAAACCCACGCACCCTGATAATCAGGCTCATTAGATTTCAGAGGGCAGCACTCCACTTTGAAGTCTTATAATGGTTCTAATAATTGTTCCAATAATTGTCTCCTAAAATAATTCCTAAAAGGGGAAATATAAGAAAAATGTCACATGTCATGGTTTTGAAAATCCCACTGACTCAGTATGAAGCGAACGTGGCCATGTGTGTTGCTCATTGCTTCACTTTTCATGCTCGAATCATCTGTTCACTCACGTCTCTGCCTCTAAAAATGTTTGTCGTTGATACTCTTCCATTAAATTTCAGTGTGAAGTTTCTTGCCAACCTGGAGCGCTGGAGGCTGTGTGTCACTCGACTTGTGTGAAATACGTGTCATGTTCAGATGTTTACCCCCGGTCTCTGACCCCAAATGTGGAGACGCCGCTCTGTCCAGAAGCCTCGCAGGTTGTCAGAAAGACTTACGCTGACACGTCCGATATGTTGGCTAACTTACTCATCACGGGCTGACTTATCGTGTGGGCATCGAGCAGGTTGAAGGCGAGGACGGCAGCCGTCACATTTTTCTTGCCTGCCAGAGCCACCTGGTTGGAGATGAGCTGTAGCAGTTGGAGTTTCTCCTCCAGCACTGTTTTGATTAGGTCAGGGAGAGTAGTTTTTTTATACAGAGATTTACAAGAGGTAAAGAGATATTGAAGAGAATTTCTTGTGCAGTTATTTCTGCATCTTTTATTATCATCTTTTATTATTTCCTCTCTCACTCGGTCTCTTCCCTCTTGCTGCAGATATTTTTATCTCCAGTATCAAACAATTGAAAGTGCTCTTTTTGTTCCTGCTGTTTGAATCTTTTACACTTTTCTCATTCTGTTTACTACTCTGCTGCGTCCTCCTGTTCATACAGATTGTTCCAGAGTGCAGCAAAGTGTAAATAAGTTAACGTCTTTCCTTATTTAATATTGATGAGAAGCAGATTTTTCACAGCTTCTGTCTCCTTCTCTGCCCGTCATCTGCTTCTGCAATGAATTTGCTGCATTTAGCACAGCTACATGGAGTGTTTGACTTCATGTCGTTGCATGTAGATTACTGAATTCAGATGGGAATAGAAAGGTATTCTGAGCCGAGCTGAGTGACAGATCTTTATTCAGCTGCAAATGTTTTCCGTCTTTGTGTGTCTGACTGAAGGACGACAACAGAGCTGACAGAAATAAACTCGCGTTCATACGAGTTTGCAAAGGTTTGACACAGAGATGAAAATATGAATTAATTTAAGTCAAATTTTTAAATATATTCCTTTAGTTTTTCCTTTCGTCCTCTTTTTTTTCTCCCTGGGTTTTCAACCACCTTCCTGATCAGACTTTCTTTCTCTCAGACTGCATCGTTCTCATCCTCTTTCCTCCTCCGTATTTTCTGTCACTTCCAGGAGCCTGGTGCCAGTCACCCAGCTGTATGTCAGCGTGGACGCCAGCACCAAAGACAGTCTGAAGAAGATTGACCGGCCGCTTTTCAAGGACTTCTGGCCTCGTTTCCTGGACAGCCTCAGGGCCCTGGGAGAGAAGGTAAGCTGCTCCGCTGAGCCGCTCCGGTTTCCAGCTGCGAGGTCAGAGAGGTGAGCTTGTAAACAAGAAGTTCATCTGATTGTACAGTCAGGTGAGGTGCTGCTCGAGAAATATGCTCCCACTCTGTCAAATGTAACTGTAAATTTTGTTGTACAGTCACAAAACACCTGAGCCATGCAGAGCGAGTGTTATTATCCTCTGTAAGAGGTGGATATATTCACTTTTTGTCATAACACATCATTCACATGTTAACTTGCTTGTTTGAGGTTGAGGTTGTTTTATCAGCAGGCTTTTATAGTAAGTTTCACGCAGGACCTTAGATTAAAAGTTGGAAATGTATTGATCGTACGTTGCTCAGTTTGAGAAGATCTCAGTGTTTGTGCCAGAGTTATTTCAGAATCGTCATATCTATTTAAAAAATTCCTCCATATTTGTCCAGTAAATATGTCTGATCATTATTGCTGTCAGTGAAATGTGACCATGGAAGAGATTTAGCAGTTCCAGTATCTTTTGCGACAATCTGAGCTAAACCAGATAAATAAATGAGAATGACTCTGCAGAAGCGGCAGCTTCTGACAGTGCAGAGTTTTACTGACGGAGGAACTTCACGGCATCCTAGAACTTTTCCTGCCAGTCAAAAATGTTGCAGGAATACCAGTCCTCACCATTTCCTGTGTCATTCACTTTACTTCAAACTGTGAGGAATCCGAGTTTTGACACCCATGCTCGTATTCAGCTGCATCGCGCATTGTTAAGTGTGCTAAAGCCCCTCGAGGCAAATTGTGAAATTTGACTGCATAAATGAAACTGACTTGCTATATCATGAGCAGAGATGTAAAGCCTGCAAAAACACACATATTGGTTTGTCTAAAATCTTGCTATTGTCATTTTTTGACACCTCAGGATGTGCTAGAGGCCTCGGGGTGCAATGTTGGAGACATTTCAATAGCACAACTAAGAAAAACAAAACAAAGCTTTTCAGGATGCACCTTCTTAAGCAGGAAGTTCTGAGAGCAACTGGAAAGCATCACAGTGATATTTTTTGTCTCCTGCTCATTATGGACTCCTGTTCTTGTTCTCTCAGCTTGCACAGATGTGCTGGCTTTATTTTGAGAGATCGTATTGAGTATGATTATTAATAAACAGGTGAAAAAAATCTGCAAGGGTATTGTATTCAAATGAATTCACTATCTACCATTTATCTTTGATTTAAAAAGAAAATAACAAAATCCAGTAAGGCTCACATCTAAAAATGTAGATTCACTTCATCCTCTGAGTTGGAGGATCTGTGCCAGCTAATGTTTTCAAGGTGATTAAACCTTTAAACAGAAAAGAAACTTTTTCTGTCCACTTCTGTCTCGGCCCTGAAAGTGTCCTGACGCTCGACAGCGGCTGGAGATCTTGACAGCGCAATTTCCTTTCTTGACAAAACTGTGAATAATAATACGCTGGTGTAGTGATGTTAACCAAAGCAGAGTCTTATCTCCAACTCCCTCTTAGACTGTTGGAAGTGACAGATTCTTACCTCCTGTGCAGACTCATCTTTTTTTTTTTTTTTTTTGAGTGAATCAGAGCAGCTGATGGAAACTTGTCTCCTGATTGAGTCCTCTTGGAAAAGCACAGATTGAGGTGCCCTCTGCATTCACCAAAAAGCTACGCAGTGGCAGCAAGATGCCAATAAATGACAGAGCTCCTCAGACCTTTCAACACTTCGCTCAAGTGGAGTGGCTTAATATTGATCTGAACAGTTTGACTTTATCAGAGTTGATAATGTCGCCACCACCACCAGAATGAAAACACCCAGAGGTTTACATTTCTATTAAGTGTGTGATCTGTGTTCACAGATATTTCTGCAGCAGTTTAGAAGAGTGCATCCAATAAGCTTGCATGCCTTTTCATCATTGAACAGAGGGACAGTCTCTTATCACAGCCTGCATCAATCCACCTTGTGTAAATCGATTTTTTTCTTTTCCTGTTAGTGTGTTTCCTAAAAAGCCGATGTGAGGAAAAAAAATAGTGCTTGGGTACACCGGCAAAGCAGCCTTGAGAAAGACGTGGGCTGTAAAGTCTCTCAAAGGGAGCCTCCATTACACCTATCTGTAATGTCCCGGCTTCCCCTTGTTTAATGCTTTAGCAAACAATGGACAAATTCATTACCGCTCAGCTTGAGGTGCTGCTGAGTGCACGGCTCGAGGCGGATCACAGGCGATGGATCATTGCAACCTGATTGCATCTAGATCCTCATTTTCACCACATGCCAACAAGCAAATGTCAACGTGAGGTGACTGCAGGGGTTGGTAAAATATCAGGAGCATCTTGGAATTAAATGAATCACATCTTTGCAGTAAGTAATACGATTGGGAGGTTAAGATCTTCCTTTTCTACCAGGCTTATGTCAGGTTTGTGGTCTTTTTTGAAGGCCATTAGAAGAAGGGATCCAGTCATCAACACATTTTATAAAATCTCCTCAATTTGTACTTTAATTACTGTAAGTCATATCTAGTGATACTAAATTAAAGCAGCACCTTTATGGAGTTTGACATTGTTTTAATTTCCAGTTCTCTGTTTGGCTTTTTACAAAAAACCTACATTTAACTGCCTGTAAACATTAAACACAAACAGGATGCTGGTGATCATGGGGATGTTAGTATCACTGTTTTCCCACCATCTAAAGGTTAATCCAGTTTAGGGCAGATGGGACAGCAGCGTCCTGCAGGAAAAGATACCGACACTTTAACCTGCTGGCTCGCTGCACACTCCCTGAGATCTCATTACTCTGATGGTCAGATAATCAGAGGAGCCTTCAGTCTGAAGAATCGCCTCTGATCTTGCTGTCAGACAAATATCTAATCCCATCAAGGTTTCCTGGCTCATCCTCATGTACATCCCACATGTTAGACACACTGAGGGTGACACAACCCTGAAATGTGAAAACGTCAGGAACAGTCACGATATGCAGCTTATTTTCTCCAAAACTGGTAAAGATGTAATCTGTTTGACAGATTTGGAGAGCAGTTTGGTCTTGTGACTGGTTTATATGTCAGTATAATGCATAGTTGAATGATTTGCATGATGTTAAATGGAGTTAAATCGGAAGCAGTCACACTAAGTTATGATAATATCCATAGTAAGATGTGGCTTGACCCCCGGTATATATTCAAACATGGATAAATGAAATGGAGGCCGCTGGATGTGTGTGGTGCATATTTTATGAATGATTTAAATATTACATTTTTAAGTTAACATTCACATAACAAAGCCATGAATGTTTTACATGGAAGCTATGAAAACACAACACCACACCAGGGAGATTTCTCCATATATGCTTATTTAACATTATATATTAATACGATTTTAATTTTCCCTGGTGTGTGTGTTTGCACATGTATGCCGCAGTGTGACAGTGTGGTTTGTCTGTGTGCAGCTTCCCAGTTTCCAAAAATAAACTCTCTTATGTTCCCATCACCCCCCTCCACCCTTCGTCTCCACGTTCCTAAGTCTCCATTTCATGGTGGGCTCTATCTCCATCCCTCCTGAGCGCTTATCCCTCCCAGCTCTCCATTTGACAGCTCTCCTCCTCTCCTCCACCTGGCCTCCCTGACGGTGCGCTGGGGGGATTGATAGAGTTGTGTGCCCCGGTGTCGGATTTGGACTAGAGGCAGCTTGAAATACCTCACCTCCCCGCTTCCACCGGCCAATTATCCCCTTCCCCACTGGGCTGAAAGGACCGAGTGGTACAGATAACCGTCCAGCGTGAGAGGGAGAGAGGGAGGAAATGAGGGGAGGGAGAGCGCTCTTTCTTCACCCATTGTCATTTACTTGTTTCTTTGTGTTATCAATTTCTCAAGTCCTCTGTCCTCGCGATGCCCCTTCTTTCATCTCCTCTGCTTGTCTTTCTCAGCCTTTCTTCCTCTCCGTCACATCTGCAATGATCTTCTTTCTCCTGCTATACAGAAACAACAATAGCCTGAATTACACCATTGAACTGTGAGCAGGGTTTTTTTTCAGTTATCTTACTTACCCTGGAAAGTTAACCGAGCACATACAAGAGTGATTTTCAGACCAGGATTTCTTTCTTGGCCTGACCTTAATTAAACTATAGATATTAAGCACATTCACATTTTTTAAAGTGCATTGAAAAATATAGTTTAGGGTCCTTTAATGTCTCTATACAGCTTGTGTAAACAGAGTATTGGAAATTTCATCTGAGGAGGTTTTGTATATTCGATGCTACCCCATGAAGAAATGTTTAAATTGACCCTGATCATCTTTTTTCAGATTTGTGTTGATAATCCTCAACATATTCAGTTCTGTTGTAATGCAGCGAGTCAGAACTTCCCCTCTCTTATAATTCAGACCCAAAGTAGGTGGTTGACAAGACATCTGTCAGCTGCTGTGTTTCCAGATGTTTGTGACAGCAAAGTGATTTATGACAAAAGACGAGTGGATAAGTGCAGGAATTTTATTCTAATTTAATATGAATGATCAGCACAACTGTGTGATCAGTTATTTGATAACATGTGCAGCACATGTCCACGTCGGAGAGGTCAAATGAAGCTTTTTTCATTCCCAAGTCAAACCAGTGTGATTTTTCTTTGCTGTGGTTATTGAGTTTTTTTTCTGCTCATCTTATGGCAGCACTCACTGTTACGACACCTAATCTAATTCTGGTTTATACTCGCGTCCAAGAAAGTGTTTGAAGACTAGGCTTTTTGTTCAAGTGGAGCTTTAAATCTATAGGAAAGTGTTACGCAAATGTGTCGTCGCCTCAGAATCTGTGCAGCGAAACCAAGCTGTTCAACACTACTTGCATTATGTTTGTTATGTTCCCACTTATAATGTGTGAACAAGCTGACTTAAATTAAATGTTATTTAAGTGCATGTATGCAACACGCTTGTGTGTGCCATGAGTTTTTTTTTTTACCCTCTCCATCGATCTGTCCATCCAGAGACAGAGGACGGTGTACAGACTGACGCTGGTGAAGGCCTGGAACGTGGAGGAGATGCAGGCGTATTCGGAGCTCATCGCTTTGGGCCAGCCGGACTTCATCGAGGTCAAGGTAAAGTTCAGCAGCGTGGCCGTAGTCTCTTATTCATCAGTAATTATCAGTGTATTGTAATTGTTTCCTCCTTAAGTCAAATTTTATTTCTTTATTTCCCTACTGGTGTCTCTGTTTGCACACTTTTTTTTCTGTACTGCGCTTTGATGTGTGTCTGGAGTAAATCTTCCCAACGTTTGCCTCATTAATAAGTTTTCTAAAAGCAATTGAGCCAACAGCACTGGCCACCAGGCTTGTTTTTACAGCAATAATTATTCTAAGAGAAGATTTTAGCACACAGTATTGCACACTGCATAAACATCATCTGAAATTTCTTCAGTTTTATTGTTTTTATTATAAAGGTACGAGTGATATTGTCTCAGGAATTTACTCCCAGCTGGATGGAGAAGTAAAATTAAATGGAAATTTAATGGGCATCATCTGTATAGAATTAGTTCAAATGAAAGCAAATCATCAGAAAGCTCCTCACTTGTTTTTCTGGCAGTCCACCAGTTCATACTTCAGGGGAGCAGGCTTGAACGAAACAACCTGATGTTCAAACTTTTTTTTGGTCTTTTTTTTGGTTGTTTTTGTTGAGGCTATTATTAGATCTTCTTCTTTGCATGCAAGTGCATTTCTCTTTGTTTAACTATATGAATTATTGACTGCCTGTGCTGGGGAGGGATTCAGTTCATGAGTTTGCCATTGAGCTAGTTTTGGACGACTGCACCTACAAAATAAGTTCAAGCTTGTGTATTTAGCTCTGTGGCAGAAGGATCGTTGCGGAGCTGAATAAATAGTTTGTTTCTCTCAGATGAAACTGACTTAATGAAACTGACCAGAAAGAAAGTTCCTCTGTGCCAAACACCTGCAGTATTTGTCTGAATTTGTGTCTACAGATGTCACAAACGTGAGTGCCATAATTCACTGGAACCGCACGGACCTCATCCCGGTCATTTAGCGGACGTGGTATTAATAGTATGAGACCTGGTGGCACCCTGAGCTGTGGTTGTCATGGTGACAAACTTTCCTGACTGTGTGTTCATTATTCAGAGCATCACATCGAGGTGTGGTCCCAGTTACAGTCGCAGGAGCAGCAGCAGTAGTTGTAGTAGTAACAGCTGCAGCAGCAGAAACACACGAGTGACAGATGCGTGTTAGTCTGTGATTATTCTGGCCTGGAAAGTGTGTCGTACCGTTCCTTTTTATAATTAGGCTTTTGGGAAGCATGCTGAATCTCAAATTCCACATTTTTTGGAGCACATTTTCTCCATTACACCTCAACTAGAAGGTTCATAACCTGCCATTCTCATTAAGAGGGGAAAAAGGTTTCGGGGGATTATTTGATGGTTGTGCAATCAAGCGGCATGCCTGACATGATGCATGAAATTTAAGGACTCAAGTGCACAACAGAAGCAGCAACGGCAGCACCAGCATAACAAAAGGTTTTCTCTCAGCTCGTGATGTACAGCCAGTCGAGGTTAATGATATTAAATGACACTGAAAAGGATTTACAGTAACACTAATGGTCATTTTTTTGCATCTATATTAACATCATGGTTTTGTGAGTGTGACTTCATGGTGGCCCGAGTGGAAGATGACTAGTACAAAGTACATAAATGAAACATTATGTTTATCATAGAGTTATTTTGAGTGGTTTTTGGAACATTACGTATTTTTATTTTAAGATATTATTCACATTTCGCTGCCTCCGTCACCTTTCAAACTGCTCTTATTACTTTGGGCCTGTCATCTTCCTGCAGTGTGTTTCCTTTTACGTCATGTTATATTCATTTCTATTTTCACGTGCTGCATGAAATAGATTCTCCTAAAAACACAAAAATCTAATTTAAGCACCTCTGTTGTTTAGAGGTTTCATATCTGAAGATAATGTGGGATGTTTGCCTCTCTGCCCGGTGTGGCTGCTGCATTATGATTTTATTGCATTTTATTATTGTACGTCACAGCTCTCATCGTGCTGTAGTATGATTTGATTTATTTGTTTGTGGTTAGTTCAACATGGTTTTCCAGTCATGATGAGTTTATATCAATGAGCTGTGGGCTTCAAGGAATAGAGTATTTCTTCATATATGGCTGCAAACTCTGCTGAATTGTTATTTTAAAGCACCTTGTAACTTTGGATGCTTCATTATTACTGCATATTTTACACCTCTAAAGGCCACCTTTTTTAGTTTATGTTGCTTTTCATGATAAAACACTGTACTCAGAGGGAAATAGTTAGACCAGAAGCTTTTGTTCTTTGTTTTGATAATGTTTTTTTGCCTCCTCACAGTAAAAAAAGCTACTTGAAATTGCTGTTTGTTGCAGTTTGTGCTCCTTTTAAACAGAGCCTGGACTCTATAAAAATTAGGCCAGCACAATTAATTGTTCTCACCTTAGATAGGAGCAATGAGGGAGAGCGCTGACCTTTTGAAGTCATCTTAAGTTGAGGTTCACTTGTACTCTATTTCCACTCCACTGCGGGAGGTGCGAGGTAATTGGTTTAACAGGAGACCTGCTCATTTGTCATTCCTCCCCACGTACAAACATGGGTACACACATCAAAAAGTCCCATGTCCCACTTAAGAGTCCCATCGCATACATCCTAAACGTCCTGCTATACACGCAGAAGAGCAGGTGAAAGGCTTCCCACGGACAAGGTTAGCATTCAGGAAACACCTCCTCCCACGTGGGATTACCTCCCTGCATCCGCTCATTCATAATCCAGAGCGTTACTCATTCCTGCACTACCTGCTCACAAAGTCCCACCACTGGCCGGCCTCTTCAGGGATCCCACCGCTCCCAGCTATTTACAGCTATTACTTTCTTTAACCTTCATTTCTTTCCTTTTTTCCAGGCGAGGTTTACTGGTCTTATTTTCAGCACGTTGCTCACAGTTACACAGAATCACACCGGGGAGCTGCCCAGGACAAGCAGACCTATCTTTACACCAGCAGCAGATAGTGGGATTTTAATTCAAGGACACCTTAACAGAGGCTAATGAGGGAAAGATGTCGAGTCCAGATGATGCATCAGTGTGGCTGATACAGTTCAGTCAGATTATTTGTCGAATGTAAAATATCCTTTTGAGTACTTAATTATTATCACAAATGAAAAGAATAATGAAATTCAGTCACATAAAAGCAGCAGAGGCAACTTGTTTATGTTGTTTTCTCTCCCATGTTGTTTTCCTCTGGTGTTGCTGATGGAGCAGAAATAAGAGAGCACCAGAATTAGTTATGACCCAACTTATTTTGTTGAAAATGTGCAACGCACACAACACCGGCAGTAACTGGAAGTAATAACGCCACAGCCTCAGGCAGCCTATTGATTCAGCCGTTCGCACCAGACTCTTTAGCACTGTCTGAAGGTTATCAGTTAGCCGACACTGCAGCAATGTAAACACAAAGACAGACCACTGAAGATAAAACACACTCGCTTCAAGCTGGCGATGCCCACTGTGCTCATGCTGATAGAAATTTTGAAAAAAAGCATCAGAGCAAAGTTTTCTTCCCTTTTAATCAGAAGGAAAAAAGATAGGATCATTTAAAACTTGTTTAAACTGGTGTTATATAACTGAACGAACTTCACACCTCACTAACATTTGGTAAATATACGCCTGCTTGATTGCCAATCACTTTGTATTTAACACAGCTCCTCATGCAAATGAGACATTTTCATATATTTTCTTTAGTTAAAGCAGCAGATTTGGAGGACTGCGGGTTATGTAGTCTGTGTTTGTACTGAGAATGAAAATGAATCTCTCATTTGGTCGACTTCATGACAAACGTTTGACCAACAGGTGCTTGAGCCGAACAGCCAGTCCATTGCAGTGCAAACAGAGACCGAAGGCTACACTCGTATAACTTTTACTAAGAGATCACTATTGAACCATCAGCACTGTCAGAAAACTGCAGCAGTATCCAAGTTTTGTACTCAAAATAATGAGGAGGCAGCCGGGCTCCTGCAGTTGGAGGGTCGAATCATGCGGTGTGGAAACAAAAGAAAAGTTTCTGCAGGGCCAACAGGCAGCGTGTGTGTGTGTGTCTGTGTGTGTTTGTGTAACAAGGTGTATTCACTTTTCCTTTAATGAAGTGTTTTTGGGGAAGCTCGCTGGCCTGGCTGTACGTTTTCATATTAAAACTAACAAGCTCACACTCCTCCCATCAGTCATCGGCCCTCGTGTGCTTTCGACAGCAGAGATGCTTCATGTTCGTCCTGTCACTTTCCATCTATTGTCCGTCCAGTGAAATATCTTTGCACCCATTCATGACCTGCACACAAAACAGAGGGGACAATGTGACAGTTCGAACTGGGACATAAACATGTTGCAAACCTGCACCAAGGTTTGCCAATATTTTCGGTTGTGATTTGATTCATTTGGGCTCTGACCTTCAAAACGAGCCACAATTTAACCACTTGTTTGTCATATATATGCTCAGGTACTTGGCACAGTGTTAAATAGCACTACACCTTTGCAGAAAATGGTTTTACCTGGATATGCATTGACCTTTATCGAGCCTGTTTTTTAGATTTCAGTCTTTTAGAGTACTTTTAAGGGGCAACAGGTTGCAGCCAGACTCATCGAGTTATCAGTCTGAATGCTAACATATAAACTATAAGAATCATACAGCATGTAGGCCCAGAAACACTCAGAGGATTGTACAGACATCAAACTCCACCGTCAGAGTCAGATCTGAAGCACATCCAGCTCAGCCTCCTCAAAGAGTTTGTTTTCTCGTAGTAATTCTCTCGAGTCATTTTAATTGCTTAACCTTTATTCTTTGTCCCACCCTCAACTCTTTACTATCTTGTTTCCTTCTGCCTCTTTCAGTTCTGTTCATCTTGTTCAGATCTGCTGCTGCACTCAAATTTGTCATGCTGTAAATGTCAAAGTAATTTTTTTTTTTTTTTTTGCCATCTGTGCAAAAAATGAATTCGACCAGCTGTGTGACAATTAAAGGATCCCCCCATCTCTACCTCCTCTCCTTCTTTCCTCCACATTAAGCTAATCTTGCCTACTTACATGCTGTGTTTTATTGCTACTTAAGTAATCAGCGGCTTCGAGCGTGCGTTGGCTTGATGACGGGGTTTATGTTGTGCTGTTAATGGGTGAAAAACACACACAGCTCTGAATCTGAGCTGTCCCCAGAGACTCGGCTGGCTTTTCTATTAAAGATCTCTCATAGGAGTGAGTATTGATCCACCGCTATGTGACATTTCACTGTATCAGAGAGCGTGCAACACTAACAAGACAGCGGGCAGTATTGGATTGGATTGGACAGTTAATCAGAGAAACCCATCAAATGTGGCTGTGTGGCGAACACACACACACGCACACACACCACACAGGAACTGAGATGTTAGTGTAATTAAGCCCAACTCCACTTATTTCATGCACTGCTTCCTCTTATCAGACAAAGAGAGAAGGTAAAAAAATAGTAACACATATAAACTGTTTTTTTGTGCCATGCAGGAGATGAACATGCCCACCAAGTATACACACACACACACACACACACACACACACACACACACACACACACACAAAGACGCCTCTAATGTCAATAAATAGATTAAACAACTATTATAATCAACTAAATGTCTTTTATTTTATTCACAGTTTGTACCCAGGTGTACATTTGTTCATGATTAATCACTGTGTCTTTATAAATCGCTTTAATTGTTTCACTACCTCAAAGGCTGACCTTCAGGAAAGTGAAAATCGCTGTAAAATCTTCCCCTAATCTTGACAGTCCATTATTTAAAAACACTCACTGGCACAGGTAAAGGGTCACTTTCAGGGGGAGCTCTTCCTCTAAACGATCTCTTATCTCTCCACTCTCCACTGTCCTTTACCGAACAGCTGCCCAGCTCTGGGAAAGCGATCGACCTCAGCATCATGAGCCCGGTAATTAGCGCATCCCAGGATGAACTGGTGACAGTTTGATAGAGCGAGCTGCTCCATCATGTCACTGGCTCTCAAATTAACCCTGGAACAGTTCATATAATGTAAGAAAAATTATTAAAACTCGGGTAATTCTATTTATTTTACTTTGCTACCTTGATATTTTGCCTTGTGCTAACCCATCTGTCTCCAGCTGGTTACCTGAGACTGATGCGGCGTGCAGGTTGAAATCATGAGGGGAAAAATAGAGTCATTTTCTCTCAGTCTCCTTGAAACTTATGATAAATTGCCAAAAAGAAGCCAAAAGATGCTGCAGCAAAACTTGCTTCCCTGTGTGGTTTACTCAAAAACAAGAAACAGTAATTTCTGTTAGTGATGAAGACAGAAAACAGATGTGTACCGAGGAAGCACCTGAGGTTGAAGCCGTCCTTATGAAGTGGATTGATAATACCTGGTTACATAATGCACCCTAAATAGTGCATGCATCATTTCATTACTTTACATTCAGGCCCTGTGATGTTAGAAGAAAATGACATTGCAATATCTCTTTTTTTTCTGTAATATGTATTGCGAAATGAAAAAATTCAGGAAAATATCAGCACGCTCATGCAGTGTGTTATCCAACTAACAATCACCATTTATATCATTTGAGGACTTTAAAATTGTGTCCTCTTCTAACAAAACAGACTCCATAAATCAGCTTGGAGTCCCTCGCTATTGCATTTACTGGTGGAGAAAGTACAAATGAAGATAAAGTTTCTTAATAAACTTTACAAATGGTCGCCTGTTTTGCAGAATGTAATCTAGCATTTCTGAGTTCAGATTTATGCTTAATCCTCACGGTGGAAGATAAACAGGCTTAACGTCACCGCTGAGGATGGTAAAACTCCTGAACTCAAGCAGCAAACACATTTTCCTGTATGCTAGTGAAGTGTACGTTTCTCACTGTCTGGCGGCTGATAATGGAAACACACATGCTCAAAAGTCACATTGTGTAACTGAACACCTCCCTCGAGTGTCCTGGCGACATTATCTGTGACAGTTGCTGCATCATATGCATGTTCACATGCAGGCGGTACGTGGACTCTGCATGTGCAGTGATCAGTTATAAATATATATGTTTTGTTGAAACGTGCTGCTTGATGCAGCGTGCACATTGCATTCATGACGGGAAACAGAGTCGTTTTCTCTCAGCCTGCTTTGGTTGGTTGATGAAATCTGATAAAAGCATCACAGAATCTTTAAATTGCACTAAACTATGTAAATTTAATGGATTTATCTTGTACATTAGTCATTGAAAAAAAGAACTATGTAGTGGTGATAACAGAACTTTAAAGGCACAAAAGAATGATGATAACTGAAACAATACAGCAGTTTGTATGGTTATAAAAACAGTCTTTGCTGGGGAAGAATCTAATATATTTCAGGTATTTGGGTCTGAAACTGTAAATTCACTGACACCTTTGGTCTTTCAGTCTACATCTATGACTTGATTTTAGGCACTTAGAAGTTCAGTAAGAAGTTCCGAAGTTCAGTAATTCCCCTGGACAAACAGATTTTTCTAAAACTATTTGGGGAAATCTTCCAAACAAATTGACAATCCCTTAGCAGCTAATACAGTATCGAAACTATGGGTATTATGCATGCTGTAAAAATGATGTGTGTGTGTGTGTGTGTGTGTGTGTGTGTGTGTGTTCGGCGTCGCCAGCAGACCGATCTTTGTTATTGACCCATTAATTATTAGTCCATCATCTCAGACGGCGCAGCGCGTTGTGCCTGCACAGTTTACCGTCTGCGGTCCAATAGTTGTCCAGCGTGTGATTTATCATCGTTGCATCGGTACCACTTACCTGCCACTGGTCCCTCACTCGCCCGGGAAGGAAATGGATTAAAGAGGGAGAGAGAGAGAAAGAGAGAGGAGCAACTGGGCAAGACCGTAAATGAACAGATAAGAGATAAATAGGTTCAGAAGCGCATAGCTCTGTTTTGTGCACAGTGGGGAGGGTTTGAATATCAGCGTTTCCTTTAAAGGTGGAAGACATTTGCAAACAGGTGAAGGTCTCTCTCTCTCTCTCCCTCTCTCCCTTTCTCTCTCAGAACTTATCAATGATATGGGTCATTCATCCCCCCTCCGTTCATCTCAAAGATCTTTTTCCCATCCCCTCCTATCCCTCCCTCCTTCCACCTTTCCCCATTCTTGGTGATTTATACCGAGTCCCGGATAGTTGATCTTTATTCAGCGGCCCTCCAGGCAAGGCTGATAACACCAAGGTCCCTCATCAATTCTGTCCAGTGGCCCTGCTTTGCCGCCTCACTGCCCCCCCCCCACCTCCTCAATCCAGCCGCACCCTTTCTCCATCTCTAAACTCGACCCCTTAAAGACACACCTCACTTTCTGTTTGTGTTTGTCGTCTTTGTCGGTGAATTTGCAGGCTCGAATTGATGTGAATGGCAGTCTCGAAATAGCTGCGCCTATGGGAGAAAGAGATCACTTGTACGAATGTTTCCCACCCGCCCGCCCTGCATCCACCACCTCCACCCCCAGAAACGGGTGGCGAGCTTTCTGCTTCCTTCGACAAACCACTTCTTTCGTGGCTAGAAATCCTGCTTTTTGGATTTAGGCTGCAGGTCTTATTCATCAGCGTCTGGCTCCTATGAAATGGTGAAACATCTGTTTATTTCATCCCTCCTGGACAAAAACTGTTCAAGCTCCCAGAGTTCAGAGTCAAATTTTTTGCAAGTCAGAATAGGAAACATGGATTTTAGTTTTCTTTTTATTTTCTTCACTCATATCATCTCTAACTAAACAGTGTACCTTTTGAATGTTCACCATGCTCACAGCTGCACAGTGCATTAGCTCCATGAATCCTCTCAGCCGTCACGTCCACATGATTTTTTCAGTGCAGTAGACATTTACATACATGTGAGGTTTACAGGTGTACAGCAGGGGCGGGTTACGCCTGGCTGCCTCGAACATGCAGGTACCTTCACATTTATAGTACAGAGCTTTTTGTTCACGGTTCTTTTTTTTTTATGAGATGACGCAGATTATGCAGTAGACAGAACGGAGGACGGCTAGACTTCAATTTTAACTTGCTCCCAATAATGTTCCTTTTTTTCCTCCAACATCCAGGCATACACACACACACACACACACACACACACACACACACACACAGACAGACGCAGAGACTTTTGCTCTTGTTTTTCTTCAGTGAGATACCTGGGTGAGGATCAGACAGTGTTCCTGGCCAACGGATCAGAGAATTACAGGAGCACAGCTGCTGCTTTGGCTCCATTACAGCACACTGACACACTGTGTGTGTGTGTGTGTGTGTGTGTGTGTGTGTGTGTGTGTGTGTGTGTGTGTGTGTGTGTGTGTGTGTG
>JBAJHX010000049.1:3328417-3347365 GCA_037176925.1 Amniataba percoides | reverse complement strand
CACACACACACACACACACACACACACACTGTACCACCATCATGTCTTCTCTTTATCCATATGTGAATGCACAAGAGATTTTGGAGGGTGAATGTGTATCAAGGTTATTATTGAAAAATGCAAATGGGAAAAAAATGAATTTATGAGAAATAAATGATAAAACGGCAGATATGTATGCATGGACTAAAAGAAAAACATTTAAAGATTTAAAAGTAACACTAACTGCAGAATAAAACGTCAATTAAATTTACCCTTGATTATCTAATTATGTTAAGTTTTTATTCATCCTGACTGTGGCAAACACAGATACTGATGACTTTCTTTTTTCATTATTTAAAAACTTGTGTTGAATTACTTCTTTTTTTTGGCAGTCATCAATAATCCAGCAGGTTTGGGAATTGGAGGCCTTTTTAGAGTCTGATGTTTTCCTGTGGAGTGTCTTCAGCGTCCTGACTGTCACAGCAGGAGGAAAAAGCAGAATGTGAAAGTCCTCCAAGTTTTAATGTTAACTTACATAACAGCAGAGTTTAAAACGCATTACAGGAAAGCATGTCGTTCTTCTTTTTTTTTTTTTGTGCGGGACCTCAGATCTTCTAGTTTCAGTTGAATGATATCACCGTTTGATGTAGTCCTTTAAAAGACATCAGAGCTCTATACGTGTGTGTGTGTGTGCGTGTGTGTGTGTGTGCGTGTGTGCGTGTGTGTGTGGCGATAGATCCTCCCTGCACTGACACATCATCATCATTAGTTCCTTTTCAACTCTGGGGATTTTCCCATTGATGGGCACTTCTTTTTTTTTTTCCTTTTTTCATCTCTTACACTTCTTCTACTTTCTCTGCCGGTCTCGCCTCTCTTTCATCTCTCCTTCCTCTTCTTCCCCTCTATCCTCTTCCATCCATCTCAATCCCATGTTTTCCGGAGGACTGAGTAATAAAAGCATCTCAGTTAAAACACAAGAAATAATCCTCCTCTAAGTCCTGTTTACTGACGAATCAGCGCTGTCAGTGGATCTGTCGAACTGAAACATCCTGTCAAATTCATTAACATCCTTTACGACAGAATAGAAGCATATATGTATAATTTAAGATCACTACTGTTATCAGCCTCACAGTCACACCAGAAATGGAAATTAAAGATATAATCTGGGAGATTTTCATTTGAATAAAAGTCTGTTAAGTCAATATATCTATGACTGGATGATGCAAAGTAAAGGTGATTAAACCTCCGATTAAACCTGCAGGATTTGCAGTATTACAGCCTGAATGTCTTTCTAAGAAATATCACAAGACTTTAGACAGTTAGACCTTTAACACAATGGACTTTAACTCATCTGTGTGTGAGGCAGTATGTTTTTTTTTTTTTTATTGTTCTCACGGGCAACACAAAACGTATCACTGCTCATGGATGAGCAGACGACACTGGCCTGAATCATTATTTGGGCTGCTGTTCGGCTCTTTGCAAAAGAAAAGTCTCTTTTTATACAAACAATGCTGTTTTTCTGAAGTGTATGGGCACAGGCAGGGTGTCCCATCGTGAAACAAAAGAAGATATTAAATATATGTGTGTGTGTGTTTGTGTGTGTGTGTGTGTGCGCAAATGAGAATTTCTCCCATTTTTTCAGTTTAATATACATAGCAGATCTCTACTAAAAAAACCACACATTTTACGTTTTCAGAGATGGATATAAGACGTGATGGTCTTCCATTAACTGTGTATGTGTGTATATGTGTATGTGAAAGCGTCGTACGTCTCATTGCCGCGTGCTGAGACGTGAAGGCGCCTCCTGCGGCGCTCGGCGAAGAAGCTGCCCTCGGTGATCCTCGGTCATCCTCGGCAAAGACGCAGTTAGCAGAAACAACAACAGGCCGTCTTGTTCTCGTCCCAGACAGCACAGCTTCGCTTTGTTGCTTGGAGACTAAAGCTGTTTGCCGAGAAGCCGGCTGAACAAATATCATCCCTTCTCATTACCAGAAACATTAACTCCCAATAGGCACCACATTCTTTTTTCTTCCCGCTTTTCTCTGCCTTCATTTGTAATGCAGCGGGTCGCTTTTCTCTAATGGCCGAAGCAGGCGCGAGGCGTCTAAAGGCTAACACTCAAGTGCTTAATGCCGCTACTCCCTCGTCTCCAGCAGGGAAGTCTTTAACTTGGCAGATAAATGTTCGTCCCTCCATGAGTACAGTTTGTGTCCTTTTGAGTTGCTTTTGTGTTTTTTCTAAGAAAGTCAGCCTGCTCTTTTTTTTCCTCCCATTGTGTGATTTACAGTAGTAGAACCAGTTTGGTGTTACAGGAGAATTTTTAAAGTCAAAGAGCTTTTAAATGCCTAACGCTGAGCGCTAAAGCACAACAGGGCGTCCCCGGCGGGGCCCCAGCAGCATTTTGCATCCAGTTTCATCTCGACACCCGCGAGTCATCGAGGTCCATTTTAAAGATTCAACTTTGCCAGTAAACAGCACTTAACTTCACAGGAAAGGTTGAGCCGTATGTAACGCCCACTTCGCTTGCTCTCTGTCTTTCCCACCTTTAAGGAAAACCAAGTGAACTATAATTGTGTCAAATGGGGAGCACCAGTGCATGCTGGGAAATTTAAGGCCACGCTCTTCATCCCCCTGAAGGATTAGAGAGGCAGGAGGCTTTTCTCGCTGTCAAACACATGAGCTGTTCTCTCTCTTTGGTCGCATCCTCACTCTCCCTTTGTGCATTTATGTCCCAACGTATCGTTACAGACGTCTTAAAAAGTCTTAATACAGAAAGTCGCAGCTCGCTCTCTGAAGCCTGCAGAGTTTCACTCACATGTCTCAAAAAAGCAGCTCACCGTGCCTCTCTTCTCTGTGTGCTCTCAGTTTAAGGTGGACGGGGAGTGGCGGACGTGGATCGACTACGAGCGTTTCCAAGAGCTGGTCCGGGCGTACGAGGAGAGCGAAGGCCGGCAGAGCTTCTCGGCGTTGGACTACACGGCCAAGACGCCCAGCTGGGCTCTGTTCGGAGCCCGCGAACAAGGCTTCGACCCCGCCGACACGCGCTTCCAACGCCGCAACAAAACCAAAGACATTTCAGGCTGCTGATAGACGAGAGAGGTAGGACAGATAGAGAAGATCTCTGTAGCAAAAACAGAAAAAGAACGTCTTTATTCCCCTCTTCTTTAAGTTTCAAAGTTCTTTTCTTTTCCCACTGAATGCTCTGAACTCTTCATTTTGTGTCCATTTTGATCTTTAATTTTATGGGCTTGACCTTCCCGATGAGCCAAAGACTGCCAGAATCAATCATTTTGCACTAAGTCTCAAGACATTCCCCTTCACATTTACTTAACGTCCTCCTCTTCGCTGCGTATATGTACATAGTTCTCTGACACTTCTCTTTTTTTTTGAAGGGGTCGTTATTATAGATAAAAATGGTTTCGTTCTATCTACCCATCTGGCAGCGCTCTGAGGTTTGCGCCCTTTGAGATGAGCTTCAGCGCCGGCCTCGTTCCTCATTTCTTTATAATCCAGGTTCTAGTTAGGCAGCTTTACAGCTCAGGACATGATTAGCACGTACGGAGCGAGCTGCTCTCCTCGTGTCGTCTGCGAGACACCTTTGCTCTTCCTCCCGCTCATTAGGAGAGCGGCTGATTGAACTCGGAGGCTCGAGCGGCGAAAGAAGAGCGTCCCCGCTGGGAGTCGAGCTTCTCTCCGCTCTCTTTGTGTGTTTTCAGCGCAGATGTTGGACCTTCTCTGTCGTCTTTGCTTGTTTCAGAGCTCTGAGGCTGGATGGTTGGCAGTTTTGCAGCTTTTGACAGAGAGTGCCGCTATAATGACAAGTTTGCTGTAGATTAGTAACAAGCAGGCAGCATTTTAAATCAAACATAATATTTTTAATTATGTATGAGTATGAATGACTTATTCTGCAAAACAAAAACATGAGTGAGTAGTTTTCATGTAATAAAGCAGGTAAAGACAGTAAAACTGATCAAATGTTCCAAAATTTTAATCTCCCAGCTTCTCAGTGAACAAAACACCAGGCACGATGATAAACAGACTCCTAACGTGCAGCACAAAGTAAAATATTCCTCCAGCACTCGAATGTCTAATCTAGATTCAGCCACCATCCAGGAGGAGATGCGAGTAAGAAGAACTGCATCGGTCTAACTCGCATCCTCGAGTCCAGCGTGCCAGATGAAAGCCTCGTGTTTTACTGTATCCGGATGTATAAATCCAGTCCATTTTACTTTTCTTTTATTTGAATCTAAATCCACATGTAAACGTTTAAGTCCATTTTGATTTGTTTTGTAAAGTTTCCCATGTCGCAGTGCCTCTGTGTCGAGAGAAACAGCAGGTGTGTGTGGATTTCTCACTGTGATGAATAAATGTACTTTGAATAATCTGCTTTGTCACTTGTGAATTTTTACATGCAACACACACACACACACACACACACACACACACACAGGTGCATTGAGGCGTGTGTGTATTTCTGTCAGACACTTTTGCTTTTTGGGGTTTCTTTTTTGGGAATAAAGTGAGAAGTTGACATTTTAAGACTACAATAATTGTGAAAGCTTCCTCTGAGGTCAGCGGAGGATGGAGACAGAGGTGAAGTTCAGAAGTGACACAACAGTACAGTAGCTCAAATGACTCCTTTTAAAGTTTAGCTTTGTGGTTTAGAAATGTGCAACTGCAGTAAGCTAAAAGTGATTGAGGCAGATTCTTTGATTGTTGAAGAGACGAGCTGCGTTATGTGGTGTTAGAGGATGTTTACTGTTTGACAGTAACATCAAAACGGGTTCAGACTCAGAAAATGTGATTTCATAATGTGCCTGAACCTTAAAGAAAAGTGTATTATCCATCAGAAATCTTTCTCTTTCAAATGTTTGTTTTTGTTCTTACGGTATCAAAGAGTTTTGCCTCTACTGGAAATCCTCAAGAGTTGAAAATAACAAAGCTTTAACATGTTGAAGGTTTCAGATCACACTCACAGCTGGGTGCAGCGCTGTGGAGGTACAAACGATTCACATCTACTGAGGTAAGTGAAAACCACAACCTGTGTCTCTCCTGCTTATTTCTTTAAATGCTTTAAAAGGAAGTAAAGCCTGCTGTTTGTATTTTAGATATAACTGGTTGCTTATAGTAATGGTTTCCTATGAGCACAGCCAAATTCTGCCAAGCTTTCAGTGCACATCTCTTTACAAACACACCAAAATATGTGTTGATGAAATTAAGTATTTGGTAGTAGAAACAGTTTGCTGCGCATCTCCTAGAAAAAAAACAGCTGAATCAGGTTTCTCACAGACTCTGAAAGGAAAAAAGAGGAGTGGAGCACACTAATATCGTTACAGCTTTTAATGTGCAAACAGAGCTCTAACTGCTCTAAATCTGATGCCACTGTGTCTTTATCAGAGTCAGAAATATAAATATGTCCCGTTTGCTCATGTTGAATGGATTATAGGTTTTATTCTCAAATTTGAAGTCATTACTTCATTTTTATTTGAAACAAAGACTGATTATCCAGTTTCTGAGTAAGAAAGCAGAACCAAATTAATCTCTCAGATGACGCAGTGTTGGCGATGACATTTGGAGGAACTTAAAGAGAGCTGTGCAACTTCATCTTCACTTCCATCAGAGTAATTACCAGAGAAACTACTTCCATGGGAGAGTTGATTGATGTCTGAAATATTATTTGTTTCATAGATAACAAATAATTCAAAATGCATCTTTCCATCCCAACAGTAATTTACTCTCATAGCTCTTCCTCTTGGTGTTCTTTAGAAAATAGACAGTAATGCCAGAAAAAAATCAAAAAGCACGATCATCCATTGTTGCAAGAAGTAATGGCTTGATTATGAGAAACTATGCTGTAAAACAAATATAATCTGAGCTCAGCGTGGATACAAACATCTCTCACTGGGTTTCCTTAAATTGGGAAACTTGAGTTGTCAGAAACGCAAGATTACACAAACTCCTCGGAGGCCAAACCGCGAATGATTGAGGTTGCTTGAGGTGTGAAGTCAAGATAAATGTGTATCAGGAAGGGAGCTGCAGTTATTATGTGCAAACAAGGATGGACAAGTTGATGAGTCAAAGACTCATCCTGCAACTGCTGTGCCAAAAAAACAAGCATGTAAACCTCTAAAAAGACGTTTCTTTATACTGACACTGCTAGTTCACACACACACGTATCTGCAGCTGTGTTTCTGTCACAGGACTTGTCACAGCTTGTGCAGTCAGACACATGACAGGTGCAGATTGCAAGTCTCAGGAGAGAAAACCTGCCAGGAGATGGAGAAAAGGGCCTGGAGGATGATGGACAGTGGCTGTAGTGCCGGAGGGGACACAGGTACCAGTTTGCAGCAGTGCAGGGACAACCTATGCTAGTGTGTTTTTTTTTAGTATGTTAGGTCTTCAGCCTGCTTATGCGGATGTCCAGTTTTTAAAAAATAGCTTTCATCACCTTGTACATTAAGTTATTGCAGTGTTAAAGGTAGGTATTCTCTAATGTGTGCATTTCTGTGACTGATGATATTTTTAGTCTTCTGATTTTAAGATAAATGTACATTTCCATCCATTAACTGTGACCGCAGACGCTGCATTAGGAGAGCAGACACGACACAGTGTGTAACTAAAAATAAGTGTAAGGCCATTTGGGAAATGAACCGAGGATCTCTGTAGAGATAAATGTTAAATAAATGTTAATGACACTATGCAACCTAGCACAATTTATTTTAAAAATGTTACTCCAACAATAGAATAATGAAAATAAGTGGGGGGGAAGTACCTCAATAAGATTTTTATCTAATATTACTTTGGAGCACGTTTTCCTTTCTGCAGATCAAATAGCCTCCACTGGCCTTCAGTAAACATGCATCTTTAACCTTGTCAAAGAAAGTCTGGAGATCGAGGATTTGTTTTTGCGAGGAAGCCATCGAACCGCGTGCAGCCACACAAATCTAACCGAAGACGAGTAAAGCATCTTCACGGTCGTAAAAATCAAGTGAAACACAGAAGGGGAAGGAGAAAGGGGAGCTAAGTGGTGGAACAGCCTCTCACATATTCTTGGCCTGGCTGCTCTGTCGTATCGTCACATTACAGAAGATGGTTTTATAGTTTTTTTTTCTTTCTGGGTGCAAACCAAAGATTAATTTTTCAGAATGTGAATGCGTGCAGTGATAATTTTTTGAGAGAGAAATTTGTTTTTTTTACCGTCCTCCAGCAGCCCTCCGTTTGCACAAAAGAGACAAACGATTAATAATTGAGACCAAGTGCAACAGAAAGGATCACAGTGTTTTTAAGAGGGAGTGTGTGCATGCTTTGTTGGGGGGCTGAGAGGAACAGAGAAGGAGAAAACATCTTTTTGTCATCTTATAAACATTTTAATATTTCTATTCATACATAGCACCATTCTTTTTTATTATTATTTTCAAATCTCACATCTCAAGAATCAGATCTCTCAAACCTTCTTCATAAGCATTTAGCTAAAACATATGTGAAGCTAAAAAAAAAAAAAAAACACACACACTTGGCTGTGCCTGGATAACGACAGATGGAGACTTAAATGGCTTCAGTTCGTCCAAAATGCTTTGTACTGAGTTTAGTGCACTGTGAAAGCGAGGACCCGATACAAAGGAGACATTTTATGGCATCTAGAAAAAAAAGGAAGTGTGTTTATTTTGAAGTCCAGTCAAGTTAGGAGTCCAAGATACTTCTCTGGAGGCCTACAAAGTAAAAGCACTGTCTCTCTCTTTCTCTCTCTCTGTTGACAGGGTGTCCATTAAAAGTTGAACATGTGCCCGCAGAGTCAGTAATATTCCCACAGGTTGGTGTGTTTGCCGAGCAGAGGTCAGCTCGGTCGGCCGCCATCAGAGCAGCAGGGCTCACAAATGCTCGCCGCCTCTGTGGGATTCGCTGAAAAATGGCCCCAGTTGGTGATGACTTTCTCTATTTTTTATCCCAGAGGCTCTCTCATCCATTTAAACGTCACCGGCGGCGCGCAGAAGCTCAGTCGGCCTGCGATGGCGTGGATGTGGCGTGTTCAAGCGTGTGTGTGCATGTGTGGCTAATGATGATGTGCCTGAAACTCAAGAGTGTGTGAAGGTGATAATGGTTCTCGCAGGTAGCTGGTAAATGTGTCGGAGGATGTTATCTGTGTGATTTCATGTTTCAGATGGAGATGGGAGGAAAAAAAAGGTGTTTGCCTCAGTGGAGAGTGCTCTCAGACCGCTCTGCACCGCCAGCTCGGACCATTACTCGATGCTCCGCCCGTCCCCCCAGCTTCTGTCTGTACGTCTGTGAATGGGCTGTTGATGACGGTGTATTCACGTGTCTATGTGAATGTGTGTAACCACAGATTTAAGCTGTCCTCCATTCCTCAGCTCATCCTGTGTGTGTCCATCTGTAAACCAGCCACGCTGACGTGTGTCGTCAACATAACCTGATGTCTTTCAGCGTCTTTACCAGCACCAATGGTGACAATCAGTACCTGCAGGTGTGCAAACTTCCCAAGATTCATTGTCATCCACTCACAGGTGAGCTGAAGAGTGAGTCTGTTGTGTTAAAAGTGTAATTGTGACTTTTACAGAAAAGTCACCACAACACCGTGGTTGTAATATTGCAAATGTTGCAGGCTTTCATCAGAGGATCACAGGCTCAGTCACCATTGTGCTGCATCATTTGATGATAGATAATGACAGAACAGATATGTATTTATATAAAAATCTTCTAGTTTATCTGTTTAATTTCCTTTTCTGTGAGACTTTGGGGCTTATAATGGCGTTGTATGCCTTTATTTTGTAATAATGAGAAGTCTTCCTTTTTTTTTTTTTTTTACTCTAAACTGACATGAATAACTGGCTTTTATTTAAATGAAGATCTTCCAGATTACGACATCACAGTTTTTCTAATCTCACACAGAGGTTGCTTGCAGTGAGTGTGTCTGTGTGTGTGTGTGTGTGTCTTACAGTTTGATCTGCACCTGTGTGAGTCCGTGTTCATTCATGTGTTCAGAGTTCTGTGTGTACTTGTAGCCGCAGCATAAAAAGTGTGAAAAAGCCGACCTATAAACTGGATGAACTGTCCGCACCCACATGTGTCTGTGTGTGTGTCCGTACGTTCGGAGGCCTGCGTGGATGCGGGTGGCTTTGCCTCTCCGTCTGTGCGCGAATGCATTCAGACGTGCAGGGATGAGCTCGTCGGCACTCTGTCAAAGCGACAGATTTGAGGGAGCAGGAGCCAAACGCCGAGCCGCCCTCTGCCAAAGAGGAAACTGCTGAAATGACATCAACAGCCCAAAACACATCAGAGCACAATGGACACCCTTGTCTTGTGCCCATTGCAGAGACATAGTGTTTTTTGGCCATTGTTTCATTGAGCAAAACAAAATGTGGAATTATATAACATTACATAATTGATGCTTATTTCACTACCAAAACATTGATCTGTCCTGAGACTTTGCTAAAGCCGTAAACAGCCGACGTGGTGAAAGCAGTCGCCCTGTGAGGTGCTGTGACAGCAGAGTGCCGTTCCCATGCTGACTTTTTCTGCTCCAGCTATTGTGAGGCCTCTTTCTGGACCACAGTTCATTTTTCACATCACTCGCAGCGTCAGTGGAGCTCAGCTGTGATTGCGAACACACATGACCTCCCGTGCTGCGGGAGTACACCGCGAATCCATCTCAATCATTTCTGCTCGCTCACGTCCGTCATGTATCATATGGTGTCAGTGTGCATCACTCAAAAAAATGCAACTGGCTCAAAGCTGACACTCGCCCCCCCGGAAGTGTTGGACCACCACTTTGCTCTTTGCCTCTGTGTGAGACAGGTGCTGGGGGGGGGGTCATTGATTAGCTCATACGCTAATCCCCTCTTTAAACAAAGTGACTCAATTAACCAAATGACCGTCTAACGAAGGCATCGGCTTGCATATTGATGCTTTATTTTCGAAGGAGGATTTGCATCCTAATGGCGTAATGAATTCTCTCCTGACAACTGACTGGTGGTAAATCACACAGCGACACGATGAATCATAGAAAATCTGTCTCAATAATGAGTGCTGAAATGCGTTCGGGGTGCAGAGCGATTAGGAGAGATATGTGCTAATTGCCTGCTGTGTGTCCTGGATCGTTCTTTCTTTTCCTCGGGCTCAGCTGTCATATGGTCCGTTTCACAACTCATCGAACAGAGAGGGGGTGGGGGGGCGTCCATACAAAGGTTTTTGCACCATCAAATGCGATTAAAGGATCAGTCCAGAGGTTGAGACCTTCACCGTCTCTTTTGTGCAAATTATTCATTTTGTTGTTGTTGCATTTCCCAGATGACTAAACTGACCCTACTGATGTTGACCACAAGAAATATCTGACGTCCATGAATTTGACGACTGGTGGAGTCTGAGGGGAAAACAGTACTTATTTACATAACAAATACACCTGCATACTACAATGCTTTGGAATAATCACCACCTGAAGTAAAATGAAATATTACCTGAGGTTGTTTAGGTGTTGATTCAGTCTTAAGGCTGTAAGTTGTGTTGTATACAATATACTGTGTTAAAATCCAACCACATCAAACTGGAGAATAACATTTAAGTAGACAAGGACATTAAATATTACCAGGTCTTTAAACAAAAGAAAGAAAGACAGTTGTTTCCTGAAGTCTGTTGTGTCCACCTAAGAATGACTGACAGGGCTCGCTCCTCTTCTTATTCTCTAACGTCGTCTTTACATCGAGGATTCGCTCTGCAGATACAGTGAATCTCGCTCCGAGGCTTCAACAAGATGCCCGTCACCAACAAACATGAAAACAAACAGGAAGATGTGTGTTTTCACGTTCAGTTCGTTTGCATAAAACGAGCTATTTAATCCATAATCTCCCATTCCCGGCCTCATGGCGATGCAGAGTGAATCACGGCGGCGGCGTTTGCACAGTTAATCAATCCGCATTAAAAAGCTGTTAAAACCAGTCGACCGGCATTGATGTCCACACATCCCCGATCAAGCATATTTTCATGGGAAATTGAATCGACTCTGGGTTTTGCTTCATTTAAGCAGAAGTGTTTACTACTAGTTGTCGCTTAATAAGAAGAAGTCATCTCTGCACACTGGTGACCATGTTTGAAGACGGTCCTCACATGAAGTTTGTTCTCCAGCATCTACGAATGATGTGCATATAATTACATTTTCTCAAGGGATTATCACTGATTTACCTTATTTAACTGCAGAAAGAATGAAAGTATTGACTTCATTCTATGATCTTTGTCTATGTGCACATTCATAAGGAAAGATGAAACACTTACAGAGAAATATGAGCTCGAAACTACAAATGGAACTCTTCCCTCTCCTCAGGCCTTAAATCTGAGGATGTTACTGTCCCACGGAGAGAGTTCATGTGCGCGCATGTTAGCGAGAGATCATCGGTGGGCGTCGGGCGAAGCATATTTTCTGGTAACCTTTCTGTTCCTGCGGTCTGCTCGGTTGCCGCCGAGCCCGGAGAGCTTGATTGATGAATGAACCGCAGGCAGGTTATCAGGCGAGAAGCCAGGTCAGCTGTGAGCCGAATCACACCGAGCTGATTATTATCCATCACACACAGGCTGAAACAAAGACCTGTGACTCTCCAATCAGCTGTAAGTGAGAGGTTTTGTTTTTTTTCTTTATTGACCCTGAAACTGGAAAGCTGTTGATGCCACTTGTGTATTACGCATGTTGTTGTATGTGATGTTCTCTGCACTTAACCTCTTATATAAAGTACAACACAATGTGACAGCATGTGTGTGTGTGCTCGTACTGCACCTGAGGGAAAGCGCTGTTTGTTCTGCACATTTTTCTACACAGCTGTTTTGCAGGGAAATAAAAATGAACTGCATCTAAATGTTATTTCTTTTTAGGCACTTGGGATCCAAATGGGCCTGATTCCAACTGGCGAATAGGCAGTAAGGTAATAATTTGACAAGCATTTGTGTCCATCAGCCTTTTGTGAAGTTCTTCTTGTCCCTAATGAGCCAAAATTTCATTAAAGGTTCATTTGAGGACAGTACTTTTTTTATATTTCTTATCCAAACACCTTCCTTTTCTTGTTTCCAGCCACGTCCTCCAACGTCTCCTCTCAGCTGACTGTGCCCCAAAATACCTCCATTTCCAGCTGTAAACAGTCATGGATAGTTGGGCTCAAGCTTATTTACCCCTTGCATTTATTTTTAATGCTGTCTGAGTCCTGGCACACAGTCTGCTGTACACGATTGAATATATGGATCTCAGGCGGCAGGATGCCAAGCCGAAAAAACAAAAATGAGCCTCAGAGCTGAATCAAACTCTGCAAATCAATCCCGTAAAATTACAAAATCAAGACGTCACAATCGTGGCTGAGAGGGATATGAACTTTACATCATTTACTAAAATTTGACGTAACTGTTGAAATGAGCATCAGGTGGCTGTATAATGTTGCAGCATGTTAAGCGACGCGCCTCATTGCATTAGTACATAACTATTATGCAACACATTACAACTGAATCAGTATACATGATGTACATGCACCTTATGCTGTGATGGAAAGGATGCACGCTGGCAGTAGTTGTTCTCTCGCTCACCTTCTCCTGAACTCGTCTGAAACATGCTGAGCTCTGTGTTCGCTTCGCCGTATAGATTGGCAGCACCCTGAAGGGTTTTTATTCAAACTGTGAAATATTCTCGCAGCACTCTCTCGGGGCATTTGCTGAAAAAGTAGAGAATAAAAACACAGAACAGCATCTATATCCTTCTTGTATTCCAGAAAAAATACTGGTACAGGTCAGATATCCAGAAAAGGGAAGATCAGATTACATTTACCTGATTAATGTATTTCTGTATGTTGTGTTACTTTGATCAGTAAGTTCGCTTGACTTCTTAATGTAAACTGAACGCATTGAACTTTTATACCTAACTGCTCTTTCACTGCCATGCAAAGCGGGAGACAGAACACATTTGTTCATCTGCAAATGGTCATTAGTCAGCACAGAGACATTTATTTCAGTCTGGTAGGAGGAAAGTGTTTGCGTAATGAAGTCTTCAATCTTCAGTGAGTTCCTCTGCAAACCTACCTGCTCTTCTTTTGTCATCTTTTTGTTTCTTAAACGTGCGGCGCTGACTCCGCCACAGGAGATTTAGTCATTTATTTTTCCAGTCAGGCAATAACACATCCTGTGTCGCGCCACCATTTGTTATTGTCTTAAAATAAAAATGGATCCCGAGAGTCAGTCTGTTAAATAAAACAAATGCCGGAGTCGTCACTCGAAGCTTCGTCTCTTCACACGGACTCTAACACACGACCAGTCACAGAGCTCAGACGCCTCACATTTGGTTGTTGTCCGGATAAAATGTGCATCACGTCTGTGAGCGGCGAGCTTGGCAGAAACACGGCTGACCAAATACAGAAGCCCGAGGATTGTGGGATTAGAAGCCGAGTTCACCAGGTGTGATGAAAGTAAAGTAAATGTCAATACAGTAAAAAGGCTCCCGATGGGGGCAGGAGGCAAAGCTATCTGAGATACGCTCCCAATATCCTCACAAGTATTTCAGCATGCAGATGAAGTCGCTGATATTTTCTCTGAACATATTGCGACATGTTGAAAGCCAACAGTCAGTCTAGAAAAACACCAATTCTGCAGGCAGCGCAATTCGAGATGGGATGAAGGTTGTACAGAATAAAAAACATGGCCCCTGTGAGAAATGCCTGGATTGATTGAAGGAATAAGCACCATATTTCCTGCAGGTGTGTGTGTATTTGTGTGTGCGTGTGTGTGTGTGTGTGTGTGTGTGTGTGTGTGTGTGTGTGTCTGAGTGGCCTGAGTGGCCTGAGTGCTCGGACTCGGGTATATTTTTGTTCTGTAAAGATGCCTAATGGTTACAGCATTTTATTTAGAAGAAATAGGAGATATGCAGGAGTTCCTCACAGGTACAAGTCCAACTTAGAAAACAAGACCAACGCGAGAGGCGTAATGGAATAAGTCCCAGGAAGTAGGTCGGTGAAAACATGCGGCAGCACGTCTGCTCCCAAAAATGCTTCAAATATTCTGCAAACCAGGAAACTTTGTCGTTTTATCTGTGCAACTTATTTCTGTCATTTTGGGTCAGAGCACACCTGTGGCTCTCCGCCTGCACAGCTGAGCCTCAGGGGTTTGTCCCGCTCGCAGTTTTTGGCAGAATATGATCATAATAAAGGATGAAAAAAGGCTTTTGGTATGTCTTTGCATCTCTGGACCAATTTAGAGAGGTAAAATGAAATAACAGATAGAAGAAATACAGAAGCAGAGAAGCTGCAATGTGCTGGACTGAAGTTAAAAACTGTCTTTTCATGTTTCTGCTGCGGGCTACAGAGACAGCAGGAGCAGCCAGACCGCCTGAGGAGACCTTTTTCTTCTCTGAAGCTGCTGCAGCGTCGAGCCCATCTTACCCACTGACTTCGAGATTCACTCAGGGACACGAGGCAAGTTGGTTTTGTAGCTGGAAAGCGACGCGTGTGTGGACCATGTTTCCAATAAAATCAGTCATCTAAACTTCAACATCAGTATCTGAAGTACTGATGACGTAGTCGGGTGTTCCTGAATGCATGAAGCTGGTCTCTGAGGATTTTCTTCCATTTCAGTGCTTGTCTTAAGTTTTTGTTTTAAATAATGGATATCACATCTTATTTCATCTCATCCTCTTGAAGCATGCGATAGAAACTTTTACCGTCATCATGACAGAATATCTAGAAAATGTTCAGTGCTTAAGTTTCTGTGGCTGCTGCACATAATTAGTCATCAGTTGAGTGAAATAGTGGTTAAAAAATTACTTAGATTACACAAATGATTTCATTTTGGTCTGTTGTCTTGACAGTCGCTGTGATTAACTGATGCATGTAACAGAGATACTTTAGTCAGATTGGTGATGATAATTCTTCTGGAAGCACATTGCTGACAATTTTTAAAATAATCCTCAAATTGATGAAGAGAGACAAACGTAAACGACAATCATAAGTGCAAGTTTCACAGTCTCCCAACAAGAAATGCAGCAAAAATGTTCCTGCAGCCCTTCAGACGTCAGAATAGAAACAGTCCCCAAATGTAATGTACACGTTACATAACACTCGGGTGTTTGCTCGGGAAAATCTGATTTGAAGCCGGCTGGTGGGCTCGCTGAAATGTGAAGCCAGAGCTGTCTTTTGCATATTTTCATTCTATTAACGGTACATTTCCTCCACCTGAAATCACACGGTGATTCACTTGTTATCCTGTAAACTTCTACCTGTTCACTGCGGTTTTGATGACCAAGAAACAGAATGAATCCACTGATGTCAGCACTAAAAACATTTTAACACAGAAACAAATATTCAAACGTTCCTGTCTGTATCTCAGCAGGGGAGCGTTGGGATGAGGCCTCGTCTGTCACGGTTTTGTACTTCCTTCCTTCATATTTACATATTTATTTGTATTTCCTCCTCACAGCAGGAGCCACGGAGCGGAGCTGCTGGTTATCAGAGCCCAGAGTTGGACTGTGGGAGGAAACTGACACCGAACCCTCGAAACGGCCCAAAGTGTGAATCTTCAGTGTGAAAGTGTGTGTGTGTGTGTGATGGACTTGTGACTTGCCCTGGGTGTTGCTTACCTTTTTCCAATGCACACTGGGTTCAGTTTAGCCTCCACGTCCTTGAATGGGAATAAACTAGTGCAGAAGATGCTGAGACTGGTGAAGCATTTATTACCTGCTAATGTCTAAATGTGACTGATCTTCCTGCTAATTGCTCCGTATCAGGTGCAAAAATTGATCAAAATGTGAAATTTGATCTTGTAAACTCTAAATTTGTAGTAGTTGTAGTTGTTGTAGTTGTATGTCAGCCTCGGAAAAAGGTGACATATCATCGATTGTGGCAAATAAATAATCAGACTTTACCATGAAGGCTCCGTTTTATTTCCTTTTAGACTCATATTCGCATGTATGTGGGATCCCGGTGGTGATCAAAGATGCTCAGCAGCTGTCAGGCTGTACGAGCGAGGACTTTTTAATGTCGCTGCAGCAAATCCAGAACAGACTTGTTGACTCATTAGATTCCCTTTTGAAAAAAAAAAAAAAAAGTCAGATGAAGCCACAGCAGGAACAGAGACACTGTGACTCATTTCATCAAGAACACACACACACACATGAATGCATGGACACTCAGACATGCAGTCACACTCACACGTGCACACACACACACACACACCTCGTGGTGATGAGCTTTCCAAGGCTGCGCTGGTGTAGGAACTGAGCACAGATTGGATATGTGATACATGGCGTGTGCTGTACGTGTGTGGAAGTCTGCATGAAAGGAAGAGATCAGAATAGCTCACAGCGTTCCCTGCACGCGGCACATACTAAACCCAAACCTGATAAAACTGCAAAGGCTGCAATTTATCTCAGAGCTCTTCCTCTAAATTGCTTGTTACTCATCACAAGGTTTCTCCTTCTTCACCGTCTCTTTAAACTAACGATACTTACATGTGCTCTGTCATTTATTATTTCTTCTGTACTCATGTTCTAACTGAGAAAAATATCTCTATATATCTACAGGACAAACACCGGGTTGATTTAAACTCTGTCTCTCCCTCTGATTTTGATATTGCAGTTGTTCCTACCAAAAAAATATGCACCTATGTTCTCACACACACACACACACACACACATTGCAGCAGCATCACATGAGCAAATCAATCTGCATGTAAATAACAGGCCGGAGTGATTGGAACCTACAATCAAATGAAATCAGAGTTTTTTTCTTTCTTTTTCCTACTTTATTTCTGATTGCTCTGTGCAATGCAGCGGGTTTGTGCTGCTTTGACAAAGGCTCGCACATGTGTGTGAGACTAAAAAGCAACCAGAAAGGTCACAACCAGGTACTCGAGACGCCTGACTCACATTCAGGCACGCTGGGTGAGAGACCTCTAAATGCCTTCAAATGTGAAAAATAATTGTTGTAACCGTGACAGTGAAAGGGTGGGTGGTGTTTCTGTCCTCTGGCATTCCTGGTGGGCACATTACCATGAACCCGAGATTACCACCGCTAAACTTACAATACCCAGTTAGACGCTGGCATTCATTCGATTAAACTGACACCAGTAAGAATAAAGAAAGGAGAGAGTAGGTGTGCAGAGAAAGTTGTGCCGCCATCCGTCAGGAGAAATCAACCTCCGGTTTCTAACAGAAAACCTGCTCCACCAATTCTCCTCTGCTTTATTTAACTGATGGTCTTCAGGACTTTTGGCTTTGCAAAAATTTTGATTACCACCTTTTTTTTTTTTTGACAAACGGTCATTTCTTTGTGCGAATCAAACACCCGGCGAGAGTCAATTTGAATATTTGCAGGTCAAAATAGCTACGATTAGTTGAAAAGTGAACTTTCTGAGTCAACAAACCCACATAAAACCACAGTTTAAGCAGCATTTCTCTGACGAATGAAGCTGGTCCTAACTGCACATTTAAATATAGATGCTAAAATGCTGCAGAAAAATCTTTCATTGCAAACATTTATATGTCTTTTGAACTGCATATCAACTAAATGCTTACAATCATCCGGCGACATCACTTCCTGTGAGGCAGTATATGATGGTTATGTGTTAATAAAATAAAAGCGTCATCAGCTATAAGAAGAATCCTATTAAAGCATCATGGTGCTAATATGCAACAGTAAAGCAGCGACAGAGCAATTTGTGTCACTAACAAGGGTCAAACCTCTCAGTCAGGCTCAGAAAAATGCTCGATAAAAACTAAATTACTTGATATGCTTCTTCATCTCTTTGTTTTTTTCATATACAGGTCTGAAGAGGACGAGAAGAGCCAGGTCAAAATCTGTTTCTCCTTCGTGTGGGATCACCGGGTACTCCCAGACTTCCTCTCAGACATTCACCTCCATAAATGCTGTAGGATACTTTCCAGAAGAAACCTCCAGAAGCCCAAACTCCATCAGCTGAGTCCTCTTAACACATCTATGCACAACCATCCTGAGAAACCGGCTGCATATTTTATTATTTAGCCATCGCCATCGACTCTGTACCTGATAACTTCTCATTTAGCAAAAACAGGTGTCACTTTTTCACTCGGCTCACTTACGGAAATGCCACTGATATGAAAACAGGCCCTTTTTCCGCAGAACGAGGAGCACTCGGGCTCCCGGCAGACTGTCACACTGAAGCTCATCACCGCTCTTTGCTCTTGTTTCTGGCTCTGGCAGACATCAGTCGCTGTGCATTAGTCTGAAGTGGGGCACCTGTTGTGGGAATAAAGCAGTTTTCAGCTGGAACAGATGAACATTCACCTTAAAATCAAACCAGCGGTCAGAAAAACTGCAGGAAAGACTTTTTCATGTTTTTCATGTAAGTATTTATTCATGCATATTTCCTTTTTAAAAATCTCTTTTTGTCCTCCTCTTCACTGCTGTTTGTGTTTTTGTGAGAAACAGATTAAAGCCAATTAGATCTGCAGATTAAATGAAGAAACACATATCAATATAAAAAGTGAGGGAAAGATATATGATTTTTTTTTTACTGTTATCATCAATGATTTGAGATTATCATGTAAGGTTATTTCAACCAGACAATATGATTATTATTATTATTAGACCTCTAAAACATCCTTCATATCATATCAAGTGGTGTCATTTGGAAAAAAAAACTCGAATTTCGTCAAGTTTTCCAGAAATAACGAGAACACCGGAAACTGGACGATTTAACTTTAGAAATAAAATAATAAAACCGAACAGTCTGAAAATAAAGATCATAAAAATCAAAGACAAACCTGCATAAAAAGTCTTTTAAACTTAATGCAAAAAGAAAGAATCATTTATAAAATAAATTTAAGGTGTTGTGTTTGCAAGATGGACAATAAATATCATTATTTTGAAAGCCTTCACCGGAAGACACTTTTATTTTGCTGATCTTGACTCACTTTTTAAAACAAAGCTGAGGAGCAGGCTGAAAAAGATTGTTTGTTATTTTCTC
>JBAJHX010000049.1:3311718-3327316 GCA_037176925.1 Amniataba percoides | reverse complement strand
TGTGTGTGTGTGTGTTGGGGCGGGTTGATGTGATGTGATGTACTGAAGCTGTGAGGAGGAGGTTCAGCAGAGCCCCCCCCATCACTCCCTCCATCATCACTCCCTCCATCCTCCGTGGTTTCCACATGGTGGCGCACGCTGTTACGCACGGCGCGCTCTCCCTGTGTGTGTGTGTGTGTGTGTGTGTGTGTGTGTGTGTGTGATGTGTCTTCACAGCATCATCGTGTTGACCTGCAGAGCGCACTGTAAAGCATAATCCACAGGGGTATAAAGGGTGTGTGTGTGTGTTCCTCCTGCACACACACACTCCTCACAAACAGCCGCTCTTCTTCTTCTTCTTCTTTCACCTCATCTGCTGCCTCTCTCTTCCTTTCTGCTCAGCTCCTGTTGGTCCGTCATTCCTTATTTGTCTGTCTGCCTACACTCTGCCTCTCCTGTCTGAGTGTCTGCCTCTCTCCCTCCCTTTCTTTCAGCCTCTCTCTCTCTCTCTCTCTCTCTCTCTCCCTGTGTATTTTGTGAGCACAGCCGCAGGCGGGCAGGGCTGAGTCTGTCATTGGGACTCACTAATGAGCCCTCCACTCCGTCTCCTCATGTGGAGGAATGTTTGCACTGGAGAGTGAGTGAGAGAGAGCAAAGAGGGAGAGAGGGAGTCACAGAGAGAGAGAGAGAGGGAGGGAGGGAGCAGCCGAGGAGTGGAGCATGAGAGGAGCTGTCGTACCTGCTGCTCTCACTGCTCAAATATTAACAGCGGGTTTCTGGGAACCGATGCCGCTGCTCTGGGACAAGCCCAAACTGTGGAGGCAGCCGGGCTCGGTGGTTTGTGGACGCTGCTGCTGGAGGCGCCGCTGCATCTGAGAGTCTGATGGAGGAGGAGGTCACAGAGCCCGATCCTCACACGGTGGAGCCCGCCGGCATGCCGCCTCCGGAGACGCACTCTGAGGCCAACGGGGACCTGCCGGGCAACCCGTACCTGAGGGACGGGACGGAGGATCTGGAGGAGAGTCCGGCGAGGGAGCCTGTTGTGCTGCAGTATCCTGCTGAGTACAGCCAGAGCCACCAGTATGGGTAAGAATCAGCATGAGAGGGGAGAGAGACTCTGTTGCTGCAGGACGCGGCTGCTGGTGTGTGCAGAGAGGTGGCACTTCTGTGGGACGCTCCCGTCTCTTTTCTCAGTTTTGGGGAACGTTTGACTCCTGTTTGGCAGCGATGATTTGATGAATTGGCTTTGCACCCACTGGGGTGTGTTTTCAGGCTCCTTGTGTGCCTCCACTGCGCTGCCCATCGCAGCGGAAAGTCATTTAACCATAATTTGCACTTAGAGAAGGTCTGTGCATGTCTTATTGATCCAGAGTAATATTTCTCACCTTATTATTTGCATCAGTTGGCATCATTTCACACACCTCAGGAGCCGGCTGTGGGAGCTCCAAAACAGTTGGTAATTAATCCATCTTAATCATGCCTCGCAAGATGGAAGTGCTGTGTTTTCACACTGGTGATTTCTCTTACAGTCCTCTTTGTGTTTGCTGCAGCAGTGTGTGATGTTCAGATCCATCAGAGTGGACGGAGTCATTGGACGCCACCAAACTGCCTCATTATGTGGATTGTCCACAGAAAGTGTCAATAAAATTGAAGCGTGAGCAGGATCCCTCATTTCTGACTTCATGTGATTCATCTTGTTGGCTGTGTCATGTTCTGAACTGGACATTTGTTACGACCAGTTGGCTGTTTGTATTTTCTCCAGCAGTGATGCAAAAAACTGGTAAAAACCAAACTGAGAAGTTTCTGCTGCATTTGTCTTTATGGGGGAGTTTTTTTTTTACGTTTTGTGTCACACCTCAGTCTGATGTCAGGACAGGTGTTTGTCTGTGGCTGTCACATGTCTGATAATGATGTGATTAAAAAAGACATGAACCAGCAGAGAGCAGTGCTGAATGGTTTACCTGCCCTGTGTGTGCATTGACCTTTGAGACAAAGCTTCACCAGTGTTGTGGAAATATCTGCTTCTTTTTCCCCTCAAAGTGGGAATGCTACTAATGACTTGGTGTGTTTAAACCAGGACTGTCTTTTCTCAACAAAGAGTTTTAGATGTCACAGTCCTCTTTAAAAAGTTGATTTTATGACAGGAGGGTCTGCTGGTGGTACAAAATGTCCCCCCTCCGTATCGACCCATCGCTGCTGGTGGTTGTGCTGCAGGATCTGATGTAAGAAAATGCTTCTTGTTTGATTTAGTGGGTTGATTTGTAATTTGGTGTAGAAAGAGAGAGAGTTTGGACACTCGCAGGACTTAGTTTCAATATAGAACAGAAGATAAATGTGTACAAATAGTTTGAGTTTATGATTACTGCTCCGTATGTCAGAAGTCAAAATGTAAAAAGATGATTTTTATTGTTATTGTCAGCAGCCTTAAGTCTCATCACATGGAAAATATCAAGTGTGGGTCTCTGTGAGGACGCACAACATGTTTGAACTGAAGTGATAAGACAATTTATCAATTAGAAATCAATTTGGATAATCAATTCATTGATTAAGTCATTTCTTTAACAGATTTGCTGTTTCCAGGTCCCCCAGTGTGAGGATTATCTGTTTTTTTGCATCATTATAAATGCAATTAAAGTGTTTTGGGCTTTCGGATGAACAAGACACTTAAAAACATTTTGGATTTACAGATTTTTGGGTATTAGAGTCGACATCTTTCAGTTTTTCGGCGCTCTGATCCCTCCATCTTAAGGCGACACTAATCTATGATGTCTAATTGCTGGACACAACAGGTTTGCAGAGGGAATGAGTTCATTGTGCCTCCCCAGCCGGTTCCTCTGAGGACGTGCAGCCTTTTAATGACAGCGGCGTAATTGCAGCTTACTGCTTCTTCCTTCAGGGTCAGAGTGTTTTGATTAGTCATGTCATCTTTGTCTTATCCTTGGAGTGTCAGTACAAGTAGTCTCTCTCCTGAAAGACATGCACACAACTTCAGTGGAGGTGGTTTTATTTATGTCTCCACTGTAATTGGGTGCAGGTCTTCTGTGACCTGATCTTAACAACACCGGAAAGACTTGGAATGACCGTCATGATGCAGTAATAGTTTGTCTACTGTCAGACTGCAACAAAATGCTTTTTAATGTTGGTGACTCAAAAAATACTTCAATAACAAAACAAGACTACGGTCTGACTGGATTTTATTTTCTTAAAATTTAAGTACAGAGCCCCAGAAGGGACATAAAAAAGGTGAAAAACAATTGAAGATTGAGAAGTAAAATGTAATTTTGTGAGATTTTGCAAAAATTGCTCCACTTTGTCCCTCTGGGGCTTCGTATTTAACAGACAAACAAGAGATGTTGAGAATAAATTTGCACAGCACATTCACACCACAGTAAACAAAGTCTGACTGATTGTACATCATCGTCAGTATTTAGACCTCATTATTAAATCCAGAAATGTATACAGCCTTCCTCTGTGCATCATTTTTTAGGGCTTTAATCACTGTAATCCATCAATGAAAAAATAAAAGATGAGCTTCCGCCTATTGAAGTGAGCGTATTCATATCAGGAGCATTCAGACATGGTGAGACTTTTATCAGGTGATCACATCATCTGATGAAGTAAAAACAGTGGCTTTGTGACAGCTCGATCACGGTGTGGAAACATGTTTGAATTCGGCGCTCCAGAAAACATCAGAGCATCAGTGATTAAATGCCACAGGTCCAATCACGCTTAGTGCAGCCATCAACAGCGGCGTGGCCTGTCAGTTCAGCGTGTCCTTGAGCAGGTGGCGCCTGAATCCCGACTTGCATGCTCGCTGAAAGTTACTTCGGGTAATAGCATTAGCTAATGGCCTCGACGTGATGTAAAATGTGAGTTACTGTCTCATAAAACAAGGGCAGGTCTACTCTGCTCTCCCGTTCACGTGCCATCTTGTACATCTTTGTGTTGTTCTTGTCGCTCCAGATGCAACAGCTCAACTGGAAACGACGAGCTCAGCTTCAGCCTCCGTTCGGCTTCTTCGCAGGCCGTTTAAAGGTTAATGAGCAAAAGTGAACCAATTACACGACTCATTAATTAAAGGATTGGCTTTTAAATGTGAGGATTTCTCAGGTTTGTAAGTTGGGTTTCAGACAAACTCGTCACTTTGAGGACACCAGAGAGGGAAAGAGCGAATGATGAAACATTTTACTCCCCATTTTATGCCATTTTGTAGTATTCACAAACAATCAAATACTTAATCGACAGTGGAAATAATCAGCTGTCGCAGCGCTGTTGTAGAGGGAAAAATATCCTCAGAGAGTTGAGGATGAATGCTCAGTAAAGTACCGAGCTAACATCCAGTGATTTTTATCTCGAAGTCATTTCCATGGCTCATTTTTATCAGCCAGGCAATCTGACTATTAAGACCCAGACTCCTCGCCTCTCCGTCTCTTCAGCACAACACTGTATATCCAACGCTTCCTGGGAATAGTGATTTGAAGAGGCGGAAAGAATAGACGTGTTCTTGGTTGAAGCTGTGGTGATTACTTCCTGATTTAAGTGATTACTGTACAGTATGTTGCCCTGCTCCTGAAGGGCAAATTAGCTTGTTCAGCTGAGACCTTGATCAATTTAATCAAGTGTAATGATGCTGAAGGCTGTGAAGGGCTCCGTCTTCCTGAGAGGTTGGAGATCAGATGTTTTACTGTTTCAGCACATTGTCTCGCAGCTCATCTACGGCATTAATAAACACTGTCCTTGTGAGATGATATGATAAAATACTGCAGTAAACTCGTATTTCCTCTTAACATGCCTTCAGACAGGACTACATCTTTGGTTGCCACTGAAGAGCCAATTATCGTGAAGTTCAGTGACTTCAGTGCTTTGTCTCAACAAACATGGTCCCTCATTTAATCTGCAAATTTCTTGTTGAAATTGCATATTTTCTGTCCAACTATCAATCCTAAACCCAAAGATATTCATACGACGATGATGTGAGATGAAAAAAAGCAGGAAATTGTCACATCTGAGTAGTATTTGTTAAAGTATGTAGTTTTAAAGTTCACTCTGTTAGGAAAAAAACTATGTCACCACAAGGTCCATGTTGAAAAGAACAGCTCCTAAATGGATGTTGTTCTCAAGATTGTTTTTCTCGACAAATAAAATGTTAGGTTCGCCATCTTGAAGAGTAATCATCTGTCGATTGACTGACAAATTGTTGAGTAATTGAATGAATAATTTTGAGGTCATTTTCAGGAAACCCTCCGCTTTTCTGTATTCTAGTAATTCAAATGTTGCTGCACTGAAAGCACTTCCCACGTTGGAGCTTCCTGCGGTAAATGTTCGTCTTGTCTCCGTCTGTCAAACAGCATCCTGGTCCCTGTTGCTCAAACACGCCGTCCTCTGCTCGGGGCTGGTTAGTGTGAGCTTTTAGTGGGATAAGCAGATTACTTAAGGATGCAGAGCCCAAGTGTCAGAAACGTGAGAGGACTCGAAATGGAAGGCGCGTTTGCTCACACAGGACATGTAAAACACACTCACAGATGAACGTTTGCCATCTCGACTCCAAAGGGCAAAAGTTTGAGCTGCATGACGTTACTGCCTTTCATTAATTTCACTTTTTTTCCCTCCTACTTCTCAAAAATGATCCCCCCCTTTCAGACCAAGTCACTGAGTTATGTAACGGTGCATCCACATTAAGCTCTTGAAGCATTTACTGTGATGAAATGTATTTAAATTCTGTCCCTGCTTGGTAAATAAGTCTGATGTATTTCTTCACGCCGGCCGACACCTAGTACACACCTGTGTCAAACAGCTGATAATATATGAGCCGGCTTGTAGCGGGTAAAGGGAAAGCACATAGAGCGATGGCCGTAATATTCATAATGACAGCTGAGGGATGACTGAATAATTGATGAATTAGGAAATGAAAAATCCTGACATTATGTGCAATGAAAGCTGGTCATAAAAAAGAAAAAGCTTAAGGCGTAGGTGCAGACGTCTTGACATGCGTGCTTATTAAAGTGACAAACAAGAAAGATGCAGGGACCAGTTTTCAATTTGTGAGGTAACGGATGGCTGGTAGCTCCAATCAGCGAAACATGAGTGTCGGGAGGCGCTGGACGTAAAGGTAAACGGTCGCAAAATGAAACAAGTAAGACTGCTGGGAACATTTTAGAAGAACAGGGTCGACTTTGCCTTTGCTTCCTGTTGACTTACTTCACATTTTTGTTACAAAGTACAATAGATAAAGCTCTCTTATGATGCATGACTTTATGTTTGCTTTATGATAATTAATGAATGATTTTCCAGTGCTTTATGCCTCAATAATAAGATTTGTGTTGCCAGATTGTGCCTAAACCTTCTTCTGTTGTGCATCATCTTCCAGTGTAACTTACACTGACTGTTTATGATAATAATGCATCCGGACGGGTTATCAGGCTGCAAGAAATCTTTTATATTTCCCTTTATTTCCTCTTTGTAACTGGATCACTTAATGGCTAATTAGAAAGTGACTCAGTCAATTATAAAGGGTCATGAGTTTCTCAATTTAAGAAGGCTTGAGGTCTGCAGTTATAAATGTCAGTGTGATGTGCAACTTTGCAAGTGGCTAAATGGTCCATTTAAGAGCTCTTAATGTGTTTGCATTCTATTTTCATGCTATAAACGTACTTTCTTATGTCCCCCAGGATGGCTTTAAGAGCTAGCTGAAGATTTTATTGGGAAGGATGCACGAGCCGTGGGGATATTTTTCAATCAAGCAATGGAAAAATGGCTTTGCACTGATAAAGCATTAATAAAACATTGGCTACAAGTTATAATCCCTTTCGTACAGCAGAGCTGTGTGTGTGTAGTGTGGTGATGATTCACCTGGCAAATGTGTAGCATATAAATATTAATAAGACATGGGGAGGAGGAAACCAACAACATTACAATCTGGAGAATTAGACTGACTCAAAATGTGCCTGTTTGGACGATAGCTTGAGCTCCAGCATTGCTTTCTCAAGAAAAGCCCATTCAAACCACTTCACACTCGACACTGCACTTTGTTGAGTCCTCATAAATACTCGCGCTAAGTGTGACGTTGATCAGATGAAGGGTTATCGAGATAATCGAAGGACAGACAGACAACAGTTTTAAGGTAGAAACTTGAAACAGCAGCCTGTGTGTGTCAAGCCGAAGATAACACCCGTATGAAAGAAGATCATTACTGTGGATGCTGCTGAAAACCCAAAGAGCAGAACGCCTGCACATTTACCTCGTCCTCTAGTTTTCCAACAAGGCTTCTTCACTTTTTTGACGCATGTTCAGTGTGGAGTTTGTGCTGTCAAAGCTTTTGTAATTGCTCTCGACTCTGCAGAAATGTGATGTTAACTTCAAACAAACAGGCTGGGAAGCCCGATGCCTCCGAGCAGTTCGGCGTTCTGCTCTCTCGGCGTAACGTCTCAGCCCATTTTCAGCTCCTCATTCTGTCTCAAAAGCATCTCCTCCAAGTGGTCATCGAGACGAAATCCAATTAGAGAGAAGGAAGTAGTCCCCCAAATCTCTCTGCTCTGTGTGCTCTTATTTTCCCCCTGTGCCCTTGGGCTTCGATTTATTGAATAATTAATTGCCTCAGTCACATTTGCACATACAGTACACACACACACACACACACACTCATTCACTACGTTTACCTCTCGTTATATGAGCCTCCCTCACTGTGTGACTTCCCATTTAGCGAATGAGTTCTGCTTCATTTATGGATCTCGTTTTTACTGTGCCCCTCAGACGTTAATTTGTTTTAGCTTCACCAATATCATAAATGGGCAAACAAGCTCCCTGTAGCTAATTCTGGGTTCACATTTGATGTTTTTTTCCTATTATTTCACTTAAAAACAGCATTAGAGAAAAGAGGATAACATTCATGCACGGCGAGGCCGCAGTGACCGTGAAAAAATCCGAAGCTCTTGTAGAAATGTGGAGCTTTTAATCGCCGTTTGCATTCAGAATTAATTTTTCAAAAAACCCAAGAGAGTAATCTCATCAGCTCCTTCCTCTCTTTCACTTTGCTCTTATTGTCTCTCAGGGAAAAGATGCCGTTCCACCATGTGACGGCAGGCCTGCTCTACAAAGGGAACTACCTGAGCCGCTCGCTGTCCGACAGCGACAGCGACGTGCTGGCCAGCATCTCCGTGGAGGAGCTCGACGGTAAGGCCGCTGAACTGTCTGGCTGCCGTCCTGCTTTATGCTTAATGTCCATTTAAAGTGATTTGTCTGCTGCTGCCCGCCTCTCTGCCCCCATAATCACAGGCAGCATTTTACAACAGATGAAGATGAGCAGATAATATTTTAACATCTCCTCTGTGGTGTTACTGTAACCGGAAAAACATACTCGACTCATTTGTTGAATTTGAAGATGATTTATTTATGATACGATGATTTATTTCGTATCATTTCAGTAACAGTTGCAGTTCATACAAACCTAAAAGTCGTGTATGTGCTTTGTGTTTTTTTCTGCCCACAGCCTAAGCTTGTTTCAGTCAGTTTTAATTTATTTATGACTAAGAAACTTGTAGCTGGAAAATAGTTCTGCAATAGAAAAGCAAAAATAATGCTGAGAACTCTTTGACTTTGTACAGTCTGTGTGTAGTGAAAAAATAATATATTGAAGACAACAGTGAAAAAAGACAGAAGTGAGCTCCATTTTTTCAGAAACATTTAAAGTTTTTTTTACAGATGATGTGGAATAATGGAAGGAAACTAGTAAACAGACTGTGGTTGTTGCTTTTTTAAGAAGAGGAGGAGCAGGTGAAAATCCAGTTCCAATCAGTTCATATTCAGCGCCACTTTGAAAGACGGTGCCACACAACCAGCAGCATCCTCCTCATTTGGGCCAACAAAGCGGATCCATGCATTATTCTCCACGTAGCTTATCTCGCCGGGAGCATTCGCATCTGCTGGCTGCTCTCTCTGGCTGCAGCCGCCTGTGTTTATGAACCCTTTGTTTCGAGGTCTGTCTGAGAGTAATCACCTGGGCCTGTAGAACACAAACCTGATCAATTACAGTCTGCCGGAGTCAGCAGTGGCAGTCTCGCGGGCAGCAAACAAACTAGACTCCCCCAGACCTCCAAAATATTAATCCATTGATGCAACATTAAGCTGCCGCCCAGAAAATTGGCTGCACAGCGCACGGTAATAGCCAGATACTCTGTCAGGGTCAAGTTTTAATATGCATGGAGATATTTGCAGCGTATAAATTTCTCATTCCCATTTCAGCGTGTTCGCATTGTTTGGTGATTAAGAAACGTCTCGTGGTTCAAGGGTTCTCATGAGGTCAGCTGAACACTGGAACTGAGAAACTAAAGTCTCTCAATGCGATAACTACTTTAGAGGTATTTACTATGCACTGCATGTTGCTTAAGAGGTGGTGTCGCAGATCTGATGATCAGTTTAGATGTTTAGACTCTCTCCAGATACCTGACAAGGAGAAATTAGCTCGTGCCTTAACAGATATCGAAGTTCTTGTCAGCGAGGCAATTAACCTGTGAAGAAAAAACATTAATTCTCCCAGTTTTACATCAGTCAAACCACATTCATATTCACACTGCAGATCTCTACCCAGTGACGTCTGTGATGTCCATTCAGAGTAAACATTCATGAATAAACTTGAGATCCTTATGATAACCAAATAAAAATGTTCAGTTTAGGTCTCAGTTGCAGTGCAAAGAAAGAAGTGCAACTGGACTCAGATGTAGCCGCACAGCTGCAAAGTCATTCATCATTAACATTTCCTGTAGTGCCATAAAGCATGTCAGCTGTTGCACCAAAACATAATGTGGAAACCCATTAATCTTAAATTTAAATAAGAAAAGTATTCATTTTACACTGTGAGTGTATTTTGATAATACTGAGGCTCAGATTGTTGTGTTGGATAAGTTAAATGCGTATCTGGAACATCAAAATCATTTATGCAATCATAATGAAAGATTTCCAGTTTAACTTTGTTTTTATAAAAGTGTCTTACAGCATGGTAGCGAAAAATAAAGATATAAGAAGTGATTATGACATAAATCTGTGCATGTATTTAGTAAAAACCAAGTAAAAACTACCCTGCTGGCATGCACAGATGATTATGGTCAGTTTTGCAGCAGCAGTGTGATCTTTGTGGGCAGTTTGTGCTCCTGCAGGAAGTTATTTATTTGAAGCAGACAATCTGGACACCCAAGGACACCTGAGGTTTTCATCAGACACCATCAGAAACAGCCTCACCTGTCTTGTGTCTTTTTCAGGCATCATTAGCGGCTCCTGTGCATCTGCAGCCAGTTCCTTTTCTCCCTCGCAGCTTTACATTCTGCACTTTCAACACTTCTCCTTCACAATATTTAAAGAGGCAATTTGCTGCATTTGTCCGGAGCGATTAAAAAAGCAAGCGGCGCTGTCATACGGCGGCGAGTGTGGAATCAGTCAAATGGTGTGTTTTTGTAAATGTCTCATCTCTCTGGGGAAGCTGCTGTTGCGTGCAGGGAAATATAAAGAGAGCGACTGGTCCACAAGTCTCTCTTATCGTATATACCCGAAGACATAAGTCTGCAATTTGGTTAGAGGGAGTTGGCTGCATTTATTTCAGTCTTTATTTGCAACAGGCAGTTTTTCAGGCACAGCTGTTTCAGGGCAGCTCTGTAATGTGAGCTTGACTTGCAAAACTGTGGCCTTGCTTTTGTGGAGGTTGAAGTTATAATAAAGGCAAGAAAACTGACAAATCCTTTGCACTCTTACAGACTGAGCCTCTGAGGCAGCAGTTCTCTGCAACGCTACAGGAGAAACCTGACTATTTCCTGACCTTTGTTTTGTCTCCACGCGGCGCCTGTAGAGTTGAGTATATAATTTCAGCAGCAGGGTGAAGTAGACGTGCTGCGTGCAATCTTTCAACCTGAACAGGATCTTTATATGTCGCTTGTAAAGGATGTATGTTTGCCGTTTGATTCTTGGAAACAGACGTGTCCCACTGATCTTTGAGGTTTCAGTCAACACGCGTGAACGTGAACAAGCTTCCTGGCTGCAGATCAGCGCCTCTGATCTGTGAGAAGTGGAAACGAGGAGCTCTGCTGTCGCTCAGCAGAAGAACGACTTTAAAGGTTTCTTTTGCAGCGTTTGAGTTAAACGAGTGTTTGTGATGATATGTCTTCTCTAAATGTGTAAAATCCATGTCTGACAGCCCAGGTTTGCTCCGGAGAAGCTCTCCATCGCTTCATGACACGAGTGCATCCTTTTGTGCCCTCTGAGAGTAATTTGTGCATAATTGATTATAGCGTAGTTGTTTATTTAAGACCACATCTATTTTTTAAGAACAAATGAATGCAAATTGACAGTTTTATGCAGGCAAGGCTCAGGAGAGAGAGAGATTCTGGAGAATAGATCGCCCCTGACCGAACACAAGGGCAGACTCCAGGTTTCAAATATCACGTTTATTCTCTGCGTGCTCCCTCCGGCTTGCTGTCGTCGTGTCCTGAAAGAACAAACTGAGCCGTCCGTGCAAAGACTTGAGCTACAACAATCAAGAGAAGGGAAGTTTTAATAAATAGAGCATAATCTCTGCCTGAGAGCCTCCACCTGTAGATAACCTTTGATAAAAATGATGTTTACATAATGTGCTCGACAGTGACGGACAGATACGCTGTTGGACGCTCCTCCTCATGCATATTGTCTTTTCTTGTTCACGTTGTTGCTGAGCGGAGTTGGCACTTTACACCAGGAAGCTCATTTTCTTTCAGTTTTATGCAAATCAAATATAACTAGTTTTTCTGTAACCTCAAGCCAGCAGTGGGAGACATTAGCCAGAATTTGAATTAATTCATTGTTTGGAGCGGCTTTTAGCGAGCCGGCGAAGAAGCAGCTTCACCAGTATTTTCACCAAATGTGTTGAAAAGTCTACGCTGCATACAGGGACCTGGGATAGTTAGAGTTATAATGGTCATATATCGGAGTAGTCGGAGCTCTGATGGACTACAGCAGTCGGCAGAATATTCAGCAGAGGCTAGCAGCATGTAGACACTCGACCACATGTTGAGTCTGTATCCGCAGTGTTAGTCAGGGGTGAATTTCAGGCAGTCTTCACAATGAATAAGTCCTAGAGACAGACTTTACAGAAAAAAACTAAAATAGGATATTTTATTAAAGGTTTAGTGAACGGGCAGCAGAAGAAATCCTTCCTTGTCGGCACTCAGGCTCTTCTTTCAGGCATGCTGAGCCGAGCCAGGCGGCGGTAAGCCCGCCGGGAGTCTGCTGAACACCAGAGCTCGAGCTCTTCTTGAAGGAAAAGGGGAGACGGGGAACAACAAGGCTGATGGGCGACAGCATCAGGCTCGTTTCCGACTCCACAGGCGCATAAACAGCAGTTCCTACTCGGCAGTTTCTGTGTTGGGGCTGTGTAGATGCTCTCTGCCCAAACCCAGGAAGAGATTTGGCCTTTCTTTCTGGAAGTGAAGCTACTGGATGTGGAATTGGGGCCAGCTGCAGTTTACTGTCTGCAGACAGAAAGCATCCACGTGCCAGACGAGTCGTCCTAGCAGGAGTTTGTGGAGCTGTCCAGGGTGCTGACTGTGTTTTCCCTCTAAATCCTCGATCCCACAGGGACGCCTGCATTTAATGACGATACACAGCTGGGGGCCAAATGTGGAACAAACATGTTTCCAGATCTGACACAGTGTTAGCCTGAAGTTTATTCATACATACCCCAAAATTTAAGCAATAAAAGAAACTTTGATTTAGATAGACAAAAACAAACAGAAAGAGGAAACCCAATTAGCTCAAGAGAATTTATCAGAAATGTAAAAATCTGTTCTGGTCTAAACTTCTGTCATGTGAGGAGTTTTTGCTTTTCTTTGTCATGTTTCATGGTAAACTGAATATCATAAAATAAGAAATTTAAGATACTACCTTTGGATTGTGGAAATGATGGTTTTTGTTCTTTACTGCTTTCTGTAGTTTTGTTGGCAAAAAAATTAATCTTGAAATAATTGTCAGATTAATCAGTATTGAAAATCATCTTCAACCCTCATTCTACTCATTTTTAAAAACTTATACTTGAATATGCAGCAAATAGAAATGTCTCTGGCTGCTCTCAAAGCCAGCAAACTGCAGGAACATGGAAACTTTCCAGTGACAAAGAATATCTGAAAAATGTGACATGATGAGTTTGTTAAATGAGACACCGTTTAATCATCTTATCCTTCCTTTCATGGTAAAAAGAAAGATGAATACTGGAGTGACACAAGCTCAGATGATTTGGTCTAAGACGTCTTGTAAGAGACTTTTAAAAGTAAAAGAACATTAAGCAGTATGTAAATCACTGTCTGAGGTGATCACCAGTTTTATTGTGATTCTTGATTGTCTGCACTTTCAGAGATAATTATATTTGGTGTAAGTAGGTGCAGCGGAGCACTGGACAGCTAAGATGTAATCATATTGTCTTTTTCCTTTTTTCCGAGCATCGCTGCTGTATCTGAAAGGTCGAGCTGAATGTGATTGTGAGCAGGTTACATAATGCAACAGGCAGTAGTCATTCAGGCGAACACAGTCAGGGACACTCTCACCATAAACAGATGCCGTCATGAACATTTTACACCACAGGCATCATTTGCATGCAAAATGAAGAAACCTCACCACTTTAAGATTCTGTTCCATCGAAGCTTTAGAGTTTATTGTGACGTCTTTTGTCACTTCTGTCCTTTTTGGTAGAAATATTGCTGTGGAAAATGTCAGATTGGGAGTCAGAAAGCAGCTCAATAAATCCCCATGTGCCACGAGTCTTGATGGATAGGAGCATTTATGCATGAAATGGACGGCGCCATTTGAATATATAAACCTAGTTTCCATGTTGTTATTCTGCTCCGACACGCTCCAGACACAGAAAAGTATTCAGGCCCGAGCCACCGACAGATTTATTCATCAGACGCTCGTCTTAACGCCGGGGAAAGAATCTGCATGCCTTTTTTTGATGTTCGTCTGTGAGCGTTTGTGTGTGTTGCTTCGTGGAAAATATCTGTGAAAACAAGCCTCTGTATTGTTACAAATGATGATGGCGGTTTATTTTCTCCGAACCAGCTGTTTGGCGAAGCAGCAACATGCTGTTTTGATGCAGGTCGGCGACTGTGACCTCTCATTATCTACTGTAGGTACTCGACGCAGTCAAAACACTGCTCTCGGTTTCACGAGGCGATTTATAATTTACGCTCCATTTATGTTTTGTTGTTCCGAATGGTTTGCCCGGCAGACTGGTTCAGAGTGGCAGCACTGCAGCAGATAATAAGGTGATTGATGGGCTCATTTCTTAACGACTCCTTTTTTTGGTTCAGTTTGGCAATTTCTTGGTTGGCGCAGTCAGAAAACGCTGTTAGAAGTGTTGTTGTTCCCTGAAAAGCAATACATTTCAACTCTGTTAAGATGGATTTTTTAACTCTATATTCCTAAATTTTGTGATACTGTGCTGTTGACTTCTGCTGCTTTGTTTTTTTATGAGCATCTGCCAAATATTGTGTTACATTTAAGTATTGAATTTTCACATCTTGGCTCTGGCGTAACTGAATTTGTCAGATTTTGTTGTTGTTCTTGGATCCAACACTTGCAGAGAGGCGCCGTCTGTTTCTTCTATATGTTCCTTGAAAGACTCGATATCCACCTCGTCCGGCGAGGATGGAGTTAAACCATCTCTTCCACTTTCCAGTCTCAAATTATTCAGCGCTCAACAGTGTGCTCATGCATGTCATGCAGTCATAGTGTTCTTCAGAGAAGTGACATTCCACCTCTATTTAAAAACACCAGATGCCTGTCAGTCTCTCTCTCTTTCCTGCCATACACCCTCTCCTTTCTGTAGGCACATTTATGAAATATGCATTTATTAAGGCCGAGCGAAGCCTGCTGACTCCTTCCACTGACGACTTGATCACACGTTGAGCAGCCAGCGAACCAGCTGCTGACTCAACTGTGTGCAAGTGAGGCATTTTTGTCTCTGCTGTGAGGGTGAGTCAGGTTAGTAAAAAAGAACAAAAAAAAAAAAGCAGCTCGAGCTGCACAACATGTATGCGCCGCGGTTAAGACAACAAACCTGAGACGTCGGTGTGGATTTCTGCTAATCTGCCAATTTCTCTCAACTTGCTGAACCAAGACAGGAGCTGAAAATCTGTCACGATCAGAGAGAAAAATACGGGCTCATTTCATCTGACTGTTTGTGATGAAAATGAAACGCATGATTTTACAACACAGTGAAGTTTTTTGCTGAGACTGAAGATTTAACACGGTCATTTTAAAAGGGGCCTTGTTGAGTTTTCCTGTTAACAAAATGTGCATCATTGAGGTCTAACAAACTAACATTTATAGTCGTTTTTTATATTTATATTTTTATATTTATATATTTTTAAGTATTTAAATCCATTGTTGTTTACATCTCTGTTTTTTAGAGATGTTAGTCTTCTTTTTTCACTGCCTTTGCTGTCACATTGCAGCATGTTACACCACCTGTTGATCAGTGAAGCAGTGTGACACTGTTGGTGCATCACCTGTTTGTGTGCACAAGATAAACAAACTGGGCGCCCACAGAAAAATGGCCGCCGGGTCTCAAACTCCAGAGGGAACCTTTGAGTGAAACTACTGTCTGTTGTTG
>JBAJHX010000049.1:3279790-3302419 GCA_037176925.1 Amniataba percoides | reverse complement strand
TAAGATAATTGACAGTCGAGCTCTTTATCTGTTGGACATGATGCTTCTATTTTAGCCTTCAGGTCTTCTCGAGGTCACTCCATCAGTCTCCCACTTTGCCGTAATATTTTTTTTCTGCAAGAACTCAATAATAACCCTGAAATGGTTTGCATAACTTTTTATAACGGAAGAGTCAATATGAGCTTAACGTCCTCTTTAAATCTTCCCTGAACTTTGCTACAGTACATTCATTTAGCACATCTCATTTTAATGATCTCATTTTAATGATCTTCCTTTGAGGACCAAGAACCCAATAAGAAGAATGAGTCAGGCGGTCGCGGTGCGTTATAGAGTTATTAGACGATTCGACAAAAGAAGCAATTGTTTTTTTTCCCTCTAACTGCAATAGCCTTTAGATTCAATGCAGGAAAAGCCAAGCAGACGCTGAGAAGCCCTCTTTACAGCAAAATCATTCAAACACCAAACCTTTTTTCATCAAACGTGACTCATGACAAACACACAATGACGACGCGGTGCTGCAGGGATTCATCTGAAGGGGTTTTGTGTATCTGTTATTAAAATCCACAGCTACCAAAGCAGCCGTCAGTGTTTCACAGACTACATTTCCCTTCCATCTGGCATTTTGTAGGATTTTACGATTAAGTATTTATTCTTCCCCCAGCCGGCTTGTCAGAGGTTGTCTCGTGCGAACCTCGTATCACGTCCCCGGTTTCGGTCGTCCTGAACCACGAGAGCTGCTCGGCTTCACGTCTTAGCCGAGAGATTTTCTCATTGCACTAATGTCAGGCGAAGTGTCACATCCTCACCAGCTGGAGTGATGGGATAATGATTCACTCGCTGTCACACGCTCACCTTCCTACTCACTCGTATCTGCTCTTGAACAGTTTGTTAATGTATCTAATTAGCCCGTCTGGATAATTATGAGCTTGTAATTGAACAACTGCAAACATTTTATTTTCCTCTGTTACGCTAATTATCAGCGGCGTCATTAGCGAAGAGAGGGCTTCATAAATAAGAGACACGCCATTTCTGTTCAGTTTCTGTTGGAGATCATCTGTAAAATGAGCCGCAATTATAGTTTTACTATTTCTTGTTTATTTTCTTTGCCTTTGAGGATGGACATTACTTTGAACACGTCATATCTGATGACTCTATTCCTGAGTGTAATAAATATTAAAGGTGTGTCAAATGCACATTTTAGGAGGTCAAAGCTCCTCTGTGCTTTTAATTAGAGGTCAGTGTTTCTGACTTTGTACTAATTAATCCCCGAGCAGACGTGTGACTCATCATTGAGATGGTGATTTATGCCAAGTGACCCGAGTACACTGAGGTATGAATAAGACCGGAGGAAATGCAGATCAATCCAAAACTTGTGAAAATTCATCAGCCATTACTTGTCAAAAATGTCAGAAATGTTTTGTGCCATCTTGAGATTAATCACATGACGTCAGCGTGAGGTGATCGAGGTTCATTATTCTACAAACACTTGAATCATTTCTCTCTCTCTCTCTTTCAGTTACTAAAACACAATATCATTCCTATCATTATTTTCTTTTAGCTTCTCTTTTATATTTGAACATAATTTGGCAGAAAGTCAAAAGCAAAAAAAAATATTTTCAGGTTGTCTGGAACATGTTGTTCCAAAATCAATACACAATGCTCATTCAGCTCACGCAGTGTGCAGACAAACACTCCTGTTACACACCAGCTGGAGATTTATTTGAAGTAATGAACTAAGAGAAGCATTTTTTTATTGGGGATATTATTTTGAAACTCGGTAACACAGTGAACAAAGTGTACTAATTACATTATCGTTAATTACTCTTTGTTTACCCCCAGATTAAAGTAATTCTGAAGCACTTTACTTTAGGAAATGCAACTTTACTTTATTTGGGCAATGCACAAGAAAAGTAAGTAATGATTATTCAATGAGAAATCAGAGTCATCACTGGTTTATCTTGCTGAACAGCTGATTCACAGTTAATCAGTTAACTAATTATTAACTACTAGTCCTCAATTCAGAGTTTTTCATGAACTACTTATTAAGGATGAGTTAATTATTCTGTCGTTCTTTATTTGTTCCTCATAACTCACATTTTTATTTGCTCTCACTTGTTTTGTAAAGAGTTAACTTTACTCGACACCAACAAAATATTTCAAGTTCAACACAAGTTCATAACATCGGCTCAAAAAGACCAATAAATTCCTCCAGTCTCGATGAGATTGATGCTAATTGAGCGTGTTAAAATGTCATCTTCAGCAGCTAAGTGTCGTAACCTGTCAGCCTGTTCAGCTGAAAGTTAAAAAGCTTCTCCTCTGAGTTAGCATTGCACTCAGGATGGACAGTTTTTAAAAATGATAAAAACCCACATGTTCTATGATGACTGCATTACCCATAATGCAACAGTGCAGTCGGGGATGAGCATCTTAACAGGCTTATACAACTATGCAACAGTGAAATATCTTTTAAAGTCATTAATAATTCAAAAACTTTTTGATAAAGATTTTTTCTTCTAACGCCACCTTCAGGACTGATTTCTGCACACTCATGTTTTAGATCCAACAATATCAACGCGGACTCTGCACACTGTGTTTCTCTCCTGCTGTGGAGAATGGCCCTTCACACTAAATTAGATTGGATTAGATCAGAATATATTAGATCAATCTTTAATGATGCCTGTGGAGTAATATGTCCACTGAAACAGCATTAAGCAAAGTACTCCTGTAGCAACAAATGCAAAATGTCTGCATTAAGGAAAAGGTGAAAATCTATTAAGGTCATTATTACTTATATGTAAGATGGCTTTAAAGAAAAAGACTGTGGTTGTATTCATGTTAGGCTGCAAAAGGCCGATCACGGCACTGGACTAGTTTTAACACCACCTCAACCTGTTCGCTATTGTCTTCACTGTCAGTAATGTCTTGAATAGAAGCTCAAACTTTCCTCCTTAAATGCAAATTGAACTGAACTTAATCATGCAGTTTAAAAATGAAATCCTGAAATATTTAATACTGTTGACAGAATAAATATATTTATATGTTAAATAAAGCATGTCAGTGGGGTTTTTATTATTCTATCATCACATGGATTTATTTTGTTTTTTCACTGCAGGTGTTTGCAGAGGTGTGATAGTTTGAAAAATGGGCTTTCAGATGTGCTTCGTTCTGTGCAAACGTGCAAGGTTCACTGTAGAGCGGTCAGGTCGCCTCTCCGCAGTGCCTCGTTTGTTGTCGACTGGTGGTTTGAAAACTCGGCGCTCATGAGGAAGATAAAGCACTCGAGGGAGGGCAGCTGAAAAGGGTTGTCATCGCCTCGCAGACGGCGCTGTACTCCGCTCGTTGTAATTAAAAACTATAAGTAGGGACTATTTTAACAGCAGACGCAGATACAGAATGGTCTTTTTCCCAAAACTCCCCAAATTAATGTACACAATAACAATGTCTCATCTACAGGGGGCATTTGATGGACTTTTTTTTTTAAAATAATTGCATTAAAACAACCACTAAAATCAGCATCACAAGTATAAAGAAAGTCTTTAATTCTAAATTTCTTTTTTTCCTCTGCATCTCAGCAGATGAAGTCCAGTCCAGTCATGATGCTGCAGAACCTTTGGCGCCTACATTACCCACGATGAAACTCGAGCCTGTTCACTATTCAACTTTTTGCCCACTTTTACCAAACATTTAGTTCAGTGTTATGTTGGTGGCTGCTGATGAAGCCTGAAGCTGCCAGCGTCACGCAGAGATGAAGAAGAGGCCACAACCTCACTTCTTTTTAACTCCCTGAATGTTTTTCTTACTCGAACTTGTCGTCTTCTGCCCAAACTAATGTTGCTTCAAGTGGTGTCACTCACACAAGTCGTCTCACTTAACGCGAAAGGATTTATACTGTTTTTTTCACATATGCATTAAACCCCCCTCCCCAAGACTTTGATGTGTAAATTTTGAGCCCTTCCACTTGAATAATTTTCTTATTTCTCCAAAGCAGTCGGAGCAAAGACTAACGTGCTTGTTGGTGAATTTGCCTACCAGTCATGTTCCCTGCAGGTAAGCTGACAGCCGGGAGGAATGACTGATTAGGGGGTCACGTACCTTTTTGACAGAGCAGCATGAGCTGTAGTTTATTTTAGAGCTGTTTGCACTATAATCATCCTGCGAGCTTTTTTACCGAACGCCCACTCTGAGTAAGACGCAGCCCCCAGGAGGAATATTTATGGAAAATGAATTTCCTCATGCAGCAACAAAGTTGAATTGTTAATGTCTGACTTTCTGCTGGATCAATCAGTGTTTGGCAGCACAAAACTTAATACCCCTTAAGATTGTTCTGATTATTCGTTAATGCATTTGTGACTTGTTTTGCTTTTGCACAAATGTTAAGAGAAAAAAAAACACGTCTTTAAACTTTACTTTTTCACTCTTTGCTTGATGCCAACCGATCAACTGTATTACCATTTTTCAAGACGACCTTCTCCATGCTCACTTATCAGAAGAAACGCTGACATGCCATCTGATTAAGTCTGATATTTTTGTAGAAACTCATTCACAGTCAATGCAAAGCAGAGCTGAAGTGAAACAAAATGTTAATCTGCATAAATTTGCCCCAAATGCAAAGTTCATCTTCGCAGCATGACGTGATTTATGCTAAAGTCAATGAGACCTACCTGCTCTGTCTGTGTTTTAACGTGCATAATTCACAGTCCTATTAGGGCTCTTTTCGGCTAATATAAGTGATGAAATTGCCATTTTCTATTTGAATACATTTTCAATATATCCGGAAATCCATTACACCACATACAGTACACCGGTGGGTTTGGTAATATGCAGCTGAAATATTTATGATGTCTGCAACGCTAAAGAGACCGGAGCGCTGCAGTTTTAAACAAGGTGTCTGTAATTAAGATAATCCATACTACAGAAATGTCAGTGAATTCTTCCTCCAAACATACTTTTCTTTTCAAACTAATGAGGGAGAAAAAAAAAAGCAAGGGGGTCGAGAGTTTGGAAATAGTTTGTCTGAGGAGGAGTGTGTTTGGGTGAGCAGATGTCAGGAGGAAGAACTTACCCGGAGAGGTGCGAGGAAACGAGTCCTAACGAGCACAAACTCGCCCTCAGCTCATAATGACTCCTCCGAAATAAACCGAAAACATTATGTGGCTGTATTTCTTAGAGAGAGGAGTGTGTAAGTGCTCTCGTCACGTCGCTGCCAGGTGAAAATCTCCAAAGTTATCCGTCATTCAGGATGTAAAGGTTTCCTGCAGGATGTTTTTTTTTACTTGCACTTGGTCTTTTTAATTCCCCCCTCTTGACATTTAGACACACGGCTGCTTGAATATGAAGCCTCTGCCTCCGTCAAGCTGTATAAATGTAGACTTTCAACCTAAATCAGATCCATTAATCTTCCTTTTTTTGCTTGTCCTTTGTGCCGGGGCACAATTTTGGATTCATAATGACTCTGAAACACCTCGTCTATGATGAATAATACATGGGCCACTATGAGATTTTTTTTTTTCTACAGAGAGGTGAGAGTAGGCTAATATTTGTGTTGGCCCCTCTGCAGTTATCCAGATACTCTGTGGAAAATGAGAGCAAGTCGTGTGCTCTGTAATTGTTTCTGTGGTATGGCTGTCTTTGGGGCACACGGATCAAAAATACCATTTAATGCTCTCATTCCCAGAAAATAATGTAATGTCCAGCAAATGGAAAGTCACTTATAAAGCCAAACTCATATAATGTACTGCATTTACTGTTAATATGTTGGATATGATGAGTTTTTTATGATCTATTATTATATTACTGTGGTGTATTATGTATTATATCATATCATAGGCCAGAGTGACTCAACATGTTGTATTCAAATAGGCTAAATGATGGATTTTATAATATATTTAAGCAGCTAGGAGTGGGGAGAAATAGCTAAAAATAGTGTTATTCTAAAGTCTGAGCAGGTATATTTTGTCTCTTTGTCTTTTTTTGGCTGTTTGGACGTCACATCAGCTGCTGTTTTATGCAGTCATGAGTTAAATACGTCCACACATCACAACATCAGGATATGATAAGTTACTCCAACATTTAAAAATGAGACCGGTGTTAGGATGGAAAATGTTTTAGCTCTTCTGTAAGGCTTCTGCTGCGCTGTGCATGTGCACTTACTTTATTTCATCGAACTGAAATAGACTTCATGTTTGGTTTTGAGCGTCAGTCAGTTGAACTGAGTTACGGTGAAAAAACCTGAAAGTTATATACAGTTATTTTATATGTTAACATTTGAGATGCTGATTTACAGCCATCTTGTGTAATGGTTGGTTGTTATTCTGTTGGTGTAAGGTGTGTTAAAGTAAATTATTTATGTAATTGTATTATTTTAGCTCCACGGTATCTTATTATTCTCTGCAGTCAGTCGTTTCTGTCTCAGTATCACTTACTGACTTCTAAAAACTTCTTTCTCTCCTTGTCTGAGTAAAATATGTGACATCATTTGCATACGGTTATTTATTATTTATCACCCAATGGTACTTTTGATTTGACGTCTAAAATTATTATCATTTTTTTGCCCTCATTCGTCGCACCAGTGTAGACATAACTCAAGTTTCCCTAACTAAAATACTGAATTGTCGAAACTGAAAATAAAAATGTCCCCCAAAAGAAGCGCTGACTGTCAGCGGTCCTGCTCCAGGCAGGTAATGTGAGGAGAGCCGGTCTGATGGATTCAAGGCCGCCGTGCAGGATGTAAACACACAGTAAGGGCGTTCACATGCCTGCTGGGAAGGTAGAGAAGGGAAAAAAATCACATTTCTCCTTTTGCCAAGCGTGGCCTTGAATAGCAATGAAGGTGGCACAGAGACGTGACGTTACAGACAGTTAATCAACGCCCGCGCACACACATGCACGTAGACCTCATCACCCTCCCTCAAACAGCCGACCTGCTCTGAGCGTCGTCCCCTGTAATGTGCTCGAGCTCAGATCCCAGCTCAGAGGTTGAGGGGTGAATTACGGAGGATTATCAAAGTGAAAATGACTCCATTCGTCTCAATCGCGCCAAGCATTACGGTGCCATTATGCCCAGAAAAGAGCATCGTTTTGATCCTTGGCCAGAGTTTTCTCCTCTCAAATCTTCGCTCTTTCCAGGAGACAGATTGATGTGATGATGACCTCCGTTTGAATTTCACACCGCTAACGTTGGTCTGGACCACGATCTTTATACAGCAGCTTTACATTTTTCTGCTGCCATTTTCATTTAGTTTAGGATATTTTATTTAAATCCAATAAACTTTCTTTGAGGTTCTTTAAGTTTATTTTGAGATTTAGCCACAGCTTTCTTTATTTTTTGCATCGTCTCGAGTATTACTTCTGCCGTTTTATGTTTGCGTGATGCAGAGGCAGTTTTCTATATTCTTGGATTAAAGATTTATCTCTTTAGAAATGGAACAGAACAATTCATATTGAGGTAAAGTTTTAACAGGAAACTTACTGCACATCACTATAATGAATCATATGCAAGATTTATCTAAAACAGTGGAGGTTTGGTGAAGACTTGATGTATACAGATACCAGATTTGAACAAGGATCAAGTTCGAGATCAATGTTTTAATTAAAAAAGAGCGAAGCTGTTGCACCTTTTGGACACATCACCTCATGTTGTTTGGAAAGACGAGCATCGCCTTTGGGTGCAGGAGGAAGTCTGCATTCGTGCATTTAGTAGACGCACATAAAATACCTGCAGTGCACAGTAAGAGGCTTATCCAGATTAAAAACCACTTGAGCTATTATCCAGAATATAGTGTGGATGTAAATGTAGTCAGTCTGCGGTGAGAGTGCTGAGCAGTGCACACACACACACACACACACACACACACACTGTACCCGATCAGTTTTTCGTGCATCGAGCCGGGCTGATAGCGCCGAGGAAACACGGGCGGTGTTTGAAGTTCTGCTGTGTGGAGAAGCTTCAGCAGCAGAAAACCTCCGAGCTCCCGAGGAGGGAAAGCACGTCCGATTTAATCTCCTCTCGCCTGCTCTCTGAATCATATGCAGCCTTTCTGTGTGATTTAGAGGAACCTTTTCTCACGTACATTTTCTTTTCTCCCCCCCCACCCAGCCCCTCCTCCGTATGTTCTGAGCTGCTTTAATTACATGTGAGTCAGCTCGGCTACCTCCAGTGATTCACTTCATTACAGCTCTTTCTCATGCAGGCCGCGGCTCTGAGTGTCAGCGACACATTACTGCGTTTTCTGCTCGGCCGCTTAACTTTAAACACACACACACACACACACACACACACACACACATACACACACATACATATACAGGAGGATCATTTGTGCTCTTGAGTGCCCAGAATTTTAATGATGTTATCTGTCAATCAGAAGAAATGCCTCTGACTACATTACAATGACATGTCGGGTTTCCTGGAGGGGAGTTTCTTCATTTTTATCTACTAAGTAATCACGGTGTAGAGTCCTATTTAGATGAATGGAGAAAGTGATTTGTCAGCGAAATGCAATTGAAGAGACAGGCCTGTTTCTCACTGTTCATTATTTCACGCGTCGTTCGGCGTGCTAACATCGCCTGAAATGCGATTTAACCCCTTTTTCTTTTTTTTTTTTTTAGATGTACTTTGAGATCTCATCAGAGGCTGCAGACAGTGAGGATGAATGGTTGAATACGGATGTGTGTCTTCAGAAGATTTAAATCTTTTGCTCGTCATTCATCATTGGAGGTTTTAGTTTGTTAGCGTTTCCTGAGATGGTTGAAGTTCAGTTTTATTTTTTTCTCTGCTACGAGCTGAACTCATAATACTGCATGAATTAACATTTTCCCCCGGCTTTTAAGTGCAGGCTTCGAGTCCTCTGCGATGCCGCCCTCGACACGCGGAAACAGAGCACCTAATGTGACATTTCTGTGAAGATGATTTTAATTTCAGATATTCGAGTAAGCAGGTGGGTTGACGCGTCTCCCCTGCACCTCATGTCGGATGTTGTTTTTCAGGCCTTGGCTTGGAAAGAAAAGTGTAAAAAAAAAAAAAAGTCAAAACTAACAAAGTCCTGTGTCTTCACTGCACATCTCTCGTCTTCAGCGTTATCTTTCTGTGCTTTTTCTTTCTTTTTTTTTACTTTAATCAGATTTTACTAAATTAAAAACAGTTTTCGGCCACTTTGCGATGAGAGATCTGGTGTATCATCGCTCCTGTTGACAAAAGCTGCTGCCACCCTTTGGGCTTAATTAAACCGTGTTCTGATTATTTTTCAGGTCTGAATCGAGCTGCAATCGAACTTCAAACCCTCGAAGTAAAACCGTGCTTAGAATTAATTCAGTCTCCTACTTTTGTGCGTGACTCTTGCTCTTCTATTTGCCGCCTCTCTTGCCTCCTGTCTCTTCTGTTCCTCCAGCAAAGGCAATGAATTACATGAGGCAGGGCGGATAGATCGGCCGCATCCCGTTAATGAGGGCCCCGACCCTCCGGCTAACCTGCCCCACTCCAGGGGTTAATGGGAGTAATTTCTCCTTGATTAATCATACTAACAGTAATTGGCTATTGATAGCTTGCTCGGTGGTTTTAGGCAGTTCCCCTCCTTTCCTCACTTCCCTCAGCTTGTCCATCTAAAGTCTCTCTGTCCTTTTGATTTGATGCCGGCGCTGGCATTGTGTCACCGCGCCCGCAGCAAATGAAAAGTGAACGTGAAGTGACCCTCTTGAAGGGAGAGTCTCTCCGTCCGCACTGAGAGTCAAATAGATTTCCCTAAAGTGTTCGCAGACTGTTAAATACCTGACATTTATCTGAGCCAGTTGTCTGTTTTCTCTTCTTAAGGGGAAGTTGTGTGTGACTGTATGATAGTAGTAGTAGTCTTTTTTTCTACCATTTGTTGATCGCAGGGTGTGAAGTACATTAGCGCTCACTGGAGCACAGAGGTTAGAGACCTCGGCAGAGCGGGGTGGATAATTTCCTCGGGGGGGCTGAACGCATAAAGGTTTTTTGTCCATTAGAGTCGCAGCACAGGTCAATCTTCATCAGTGCCCCATGTGGCCCATGTTTCTGTCACTTCCAACAGTCTGCTGACTGGCCCGAGATATGTGTCCCAATTCATTTTTTCCCTCCTGTTGTGACTCTCATGGTGCATGTTATGTTTTCTTTTTTTCGTAATTAATCTTCGGGCCTTTGACGGCCGGGTAACGCAGAGGTAATGGAGACATAAATTTCTGCTGAAGGCTCGGGGCCCTTTCAGGGGGGATGGATGGGCAGAGATCGATAAAGATGCTGAGCATTCATTTCAACCAGGAAAGGGGAGCACATAATGAATATACCGAGCTTAGGAGGGGCCTGCAGATATACAGTTAAGCTGCACAGTTGATAACATGTCTGCAGTGATAAATTAATTTCCAGGTTAGACACATATTCAGGTGTTCACATGTAAAATAATCCATCACTTGAATAGAAAAATAGGCAATGCTGTAATTTGTTTGGGGACACTGATGCTAATAAATATTAAGAGCTCCTTTATAATAACATGATGTCAACAGGACGAAGATGAAGGTGAAACTAATTTGTACACTGACAACAAACATGATGTCTGCAGTTATGTTGAGTACATCAAACCTGCAGGAAATTTATCTGAAGTCATTAAACTGAAAGAATCATTAAAATATAATCAATCAAAAAGCAATACGATGATAGTGTAAGAGATGCCGTTTTCACAGGAGCGTCCCCGTGACGACGCTTCAGGTTCAGATACTGAACTGTGAATTATGCAAGAGTGCATGTAAACTGCTTTGTAAATAATAAATGTCCCTGGCAATAAATGCTCCCAGATGTAAGCAGCAGAAAGGTTTGCAAGATGTCCTGAAAGGTGATAGCTCAGAGAGTGTTCAGTGCTTTCTGACTTACAAAACCTCCAACTCGTTACCTCAGTGACGACGGGCAGAAGCTCCTGTTTAAGTTCATGTACAAATGTTCAGCAGGTGGAATGATTTTTTCTTTCCCCCTCTCACTCTAAAGTGGATGGTGATGCAAGTGAGGTCTGCACAAAGTCTAAAGGAAATGTTGAAATTGTTGAATTGACAGCTGCAACTTCCCAAAGTGCAAGGAGATGCAATTTTGTTTTGGGGGTGGGGGGGGTGGGGGGGGGCATCATCCTCTCCCAGATGACAGATGCTTGGATAAGAATTTTTTTCTTCAGCTTTGTCTTTTCCTACCACACATTTTGTTCACTCTCTGACGGTATATTGCAGTCGTAAAGACATAATTTTACATGCAGCTTCTGACCACGTCTCCTTCTTATCTCACTGTTTTATTTCTGTCAACACTGCAAAGACTTAGTGTGTTTGTTCCTCACAGGATCTGACGCCTTTCTTACGGCTTCAGAGATCTTACCAGATGTATTTGTGCATTGTAAAGTTCGTGGGCTGCGTTGTTATTTTACAAACCTTTGATTAGCTTGATTCCTGTCTTCTGCCACACTTGTGGCTCCGTCTGGCTGTCAAGTTTCTATCAAATCACCTCCTCTAGTTCGCCGTTTCCATCCCATTCAGCTGCACGGAAGCAACATCTACTGTTGTATAATTGTCTGTGTTACTGTCAGGATTCAGTGCTCGACAAAAGAACAGTGTTGAAGACAGAAGTACAAATCAACCAGACACTAACAATGAGATCTGAAAGAGGCTGCATATTTAGAGAATATTTGGGACTTGTTGAAAAAAGCTGAGGTCGTAAAAGTCTGCAGCAACATTGTTCTACATTAAAATCCACCCCCATCCAAGGACAAGCTGCAGTGTGTTTCAAATGCATTAATTTCTGCCATTTAAAAAGCAAAATACTCGCCAGCCTATTGCCTTAAAATTTAGATTAGCAAATGCATATAATTGGATTCCACCGCGTGTGCAGAGCATTATTCGTGGCTGTATAATTTGGCCATACTGCAAAGGGCTGAACTCAGCAGATGGATGGATGCTGGCTCTTGGCACCTTCTCACCGCCTTCGTGTGTGTGTGTGTGTGTGTGTGTGAGTGTGTGAGCAGCCGAAACACGCCTCATTTACGAGTGTCGAGCAGAACAGAGCTCTCTCTTCAGGGTGACTCGCCTTCCTCATCTTCAACCTCTTATCCACTTTGCGGCGTGAAGAACAGGCGCACAATCGATCGAGCAGAATCGAAAAAGTTCACGGTTTAATCCAAGGACAGCGTTCCTGTCTGGGCTGAGAAAATCAGCCTCAGTGCGTCTCCTCAGATTGAGCCTGATTATGCTTATGGTAATTACAGTTTTATTGAATACTTGAGCGGAGAGCTTGTTTTGGTTGATAATGTGTTTTAAAGATAATCTGTAATCTGTTATCATGGAAGTTTGTCTTGCATCAGAGGCTCTCACTATCTCATAAAAATACTGCATAAAAATTCAATATAACAGACTGATGTTAAAATGAAATTGTGGCGCACTCTATTGAAAAGTTATGTCGATGCAATATTATTATAAAGATATTTTTAAAGCATTCAAAGTCACATTGTAGTCAAGACTGGGTATTTTTCCAAAGAAAACACTCAAATTATTTTATTAAGTATGTAGGTCCACCTTTTTTTCCACCTTACATGATGCAAATTAGAAGTGTGCTCATCTCACACTGATGATGTTGACCGCTCACATTAAACTAGATATAACATACATATGTTTGGAGTTTTAAGTATGTTCTTTGTGCTGTGGAAACTCTTAATGTATTTTAGTTAAGGCAGATTTTAGTAACCATGCAAACACTTACATCACTCTGTCTGGGACTGTGTGTCATTTCACTCCGAGGCTTCGTATGCCACAGCAGTATGTGACATTTCCGACTTCTCCAGAGTCTCCATTAAAAGTCGCTCCGCCTGAGGCGTATGATTACACTTCAGACTGAACTTCTGTGACGATTGTGCGACAAAGCAGACTGAAGGTTTCCTCTCCGTACATGCGGTTCAGTACAAAACTGTAGGTCACACAACACCGGGTGTCCCGCTAAGGATCTTTTCTGTCAGAGTCGCTTCAGGTCCGCAGGCATCATTCTTTTCTACTCCCTTTCTTTCACCACATTATGCCATAAAGGTCACTCCAAGCCTGAATGTGAATGTAGTCTGAGCAGGTCGGTGGGATGTGGAAAGAGAAAATAAAATGGCTTTTTCTTATCTGCCACTGAAGTGCTGCTCGTTGAATGAATCAATCCTCCGGCTCGGCCCTGTTTTCCCTGGCAAATGAAGCTCCGGCAGTCTATTGATGTCCACCGGCGATGGCGTTGTTTGGAGCAGCAAGGTTGCACGAAGGGCGAGTAAACACAATTAGGCCTCAGACCTGTCTCCCATGGGGGGGGCACAGGACTTGGCTGTTACTTTTAAGTGACAGATGTTGCTGGATCGCTGGAGGTTGAACTGTCTGTTTAGGACAGGTTAGCGTTTCTTTTTGTCTGTGTTTCCCAGAGAGAGACGAGAGGAGAAATAAATAAAGCTCTTTATGTCCTTGGGACATGTTATCCATTTTTCTGAGACACAAAAACAAGACGTCTGTTTTATGCACATGGTCGGAGATCGATGTGGCCTCATGAGAGATTCGGTGTAAGTTTCTGCTTGTGAACGTGGAGATCTTGGTGATTATTGTTATCTAGGAAGTGTGCTGCAGCTCATTAGCATCATAACGCCTTCACTTGAATACTGATGGTTCGCTGAGAGACATCTTGTGATAAAAGCTTCGTAAAGTTTAAATACTTAGTCTGTTGATTAAAAGGACAGGGAGGTGTCATCAAACTATCAAACAAAGTTCAGCAGTTCGATCTCCAGTCCACATGTGCATTTGAAGGCATTTATGTGTAGTGTAAAGTGATTTGAGTGGTTGTAAGACTAGAAAAGCAAAGTAAATAAAAGTGCAAGACCATTTAACATCAGTGCATTTAGTAGTTGTGGTGTTTGAATCAGCAGCAGGATTAATAATTAAAATTACAACAATAAGATTTGTAAGTAGATTGTAAACTGTAAATAGATTTTGAATAGATAAATTAGCCAATATGGTATGTACAATAAATGCAGTAACAGTGGCAGTATTAGCATATTTAAGTGTAATAGCAGTATTGTTTCAACAAGTAGCTGCAGAATTGAGTTAAGATTCATGTTTTTTTTTATGTTTTTTGCAGCCATTTACAATATCAGCATTTTTTTCCAGCTGCAACACCCCATCTAATGTTTGCATATGCACATTTATACCGCAAACGTATGGCATAACCATTCCTTTTGCTCTTAATTTACATTTCACCAGAGCATATGTGATTTATTACTCTATTATTATGTACCTTTTTATTATACCTTTGTCTCGCCAACATTTACATTTACTTTGCTTTGATTAATGACCCGGCAAGCAAAAGATGAAACACTGACCCCCAACTTTTAATTAGCTTTGATAATGAATCTTTATGGAAGCTGATTAACATTTGAGGTGTGATTGGTGCGAGTGTTCATTAGCTCCCTCTGAGGTGGAGAGATAATAAATGGCATTGACAGTGAATGTGATTTATGTCCGAGTGTGATTTATGTCGTGATTTATGTAATTATCTGCCCCGTGGGCTTGCCAGGAAGTCCGGTGAATGTTATCCTTCTTTCTCTCTGGATGAGCATCATTCATCTCAATATATCGCTGCAAATTGAAATCAAAATGGGTTGACAGCTTGAATTTTTACCGCTAAGAATTGATCAAATTCAGGGTTTTTTTTCACTTATATTCACCTTCTCTTTGTGGACATTGATTTAATGACCAACTTATGTTTCAAAAGCAGAGCATCTATTTCAATCTATGCAGGCGGACTTTGTTCTTTTGCACCCCAGAATGAACTTATTTCTAAAATAATACTGAGGAACCGTGAAATGAGCTCATATCAGCCGTCAGATCCGCCCAGGTGCTGCAAGTTTCTCCTCCTCCTCCCGGCCTGTCATTTTTCATCTCTTTTTCTTTTTAAAGCAGCGTTTGACTTGATGTCACAGATTAGATTCACTGACCGTTTCACAGCGTAGAAGAGACTTTATCCTGTCTTTCAAAAAAATTGCAAGGTCACAGGAAAATAACTTTTTATTTGTAACACAGTTTCTCTCTCAGCTATGACATCATGCAGCAGGTTGTCCTTAAGATCTCACACCACTGATTGCTATTTGAGATTTAGGGTCAACATGGTCCTATTTTTCCCAAACGGCTGTATTTTTTACATTTTGCGAGCCCCATGACTCCGCCGAGCGATGCGGACATTAAGCTGTAAGTCACTTGCTCTTACAGGGTGCTTTTATAGTTGTCCGACCTCTCAGAGCGCTTCACACCACAAACTGTTAACACACACTCACTCTTATGTTCATTCACCCACCAATAGCACAGCTTTCAGGGGCAATTTGAGGTTCAGTATTTTGCCCACAGACCTGCTCAGCTGTTGTCCGTAACGTTGTTTGAATGGATTCAAATGATAATGACATGACTTCTGCATGTCTGTGAAGCATGCAGGGGGAGATGGAGACGTCCCAAGTGACTGTTTCTCCAATCAATAGTCAGAGATCTTGCCTTGCCTGTGAAATGTCAATTCTGAGTGTGTCGTCTTTTTCTTTATTGTTCTCACAGTAAGTCTGACAAGTTTCTGCCACACCTACACTTTAAGATGAGAGACAGAATTACATTTCCTCATTTGCTGACTGTGTCGTATCCATCAGGAAACCATCAGGAAGGTAAACGGCGAGTGTTTGTAATAAGCTGGTCATCATGTGCATGTACAGCAAAGAGCATTTTATCAGTCGGCCAATTAAAATGAGTTGTGTGTATTGATTCAGTAAGTATGAGAGGGCACGTCGATGCCAACGTTCAGAGTGATTCAGAGGATTTCTGTCCTTTCAAAGGCCTCTGGGCTTTGTGCTGATAATTAATTCATCCTCGGTCAGGTTTCTATCACACTGACTCTGACACCTTGTATTTCTGTTTGGCTTTACTGTATCACCGCTTGAAGCAGCATGATACAGAAAATATTGAATCGTCTTTTTTATTACTGCCATCAAGCGTTAAGTGCTGTTTTTGAGCGGGGGATGTGATCAATGGCCGGCGACGTCTTTATCGAGTCGAGCTGGAGGTTAAAGGTTTCTCTGAACTTTTGAAACAAAGGCTCTGCAGTCGGCCTTCGCTCTTAGTAAGACCTTCAAACAGTTACAAGTCACGGCGTGTGTGTCTTTTGTGTGTGTGTGTGTGTGTTTTCCTTTTGGATTACACTGTGTAAACACTCAAACACACCATAAATCAACCCCATCATGCTATAGCTTCGGCACATTCAATTTAATCCACTCATCAGCTCTGTGCGACGCTCTGATTAAGTGAATGCATCAGAGTGACGTCGGTGTGTCCCGTGATGTGCACCGTAAAGAACTTCTCCAACATGCAGGATGATTTATGCATTTGAGCTTTTTTTTCTGTGCTTACAACGAACAGTACAAGTTGGCAGCCAAAACTCAGTGAGAGATTTTTGTGCCTCACAGCTCAGGGTGACACTGTGACAGAATATTTATTTGTGTTGTTTTATTGAGGCCTGCGTGCTCGTCCTGAGACTGCAGACGAGTCGTGTTGCTTGAGTGCACGTCGGGTCGGCTGCTGCTCGTTCGGTATCGTGCCGGGCGCGCTGCAGAAGTACACACAATTTATTTATGTGGAAGGAAAACTTTCTCGTCTCCCCCCCCTGCAGTTCGACATGCAGAGGATCACGCTGGAGGAGCTTAAACACATCCTGTTCTACGCCTTCCGCGACCACCTGACCATGAAGGACATCGAGAACATCATCATCAACGAGGAGGAGAGCCTGAAGGAGAACTCCGGGAACTGTCAGACGGAGTTCGAGGGAGGTGAGCCAAAGTCCCTGAGCTTTCTTCACACACAGGCACTTAGGGAAGTACGTGTGTGTGTGTGTGTGTGTGTAGTGAGAGGGAAAGTAATTTGTGATGTCAGGAAGAATTTGAGCTTCTTCATCGTGATCTACAGCCAACAGAGTCGCAGCACACCTGCTGATTTATTGATTTGGGCCGTTGGTGGGGACTGGCGTGAGCCGGTCACCAGTTCAGAAGTGCTGCAGATGAAATATGCATGACCTCACTCTGCAAAACTAGCCATCCAAGATTTATGGACATGAGAGCCGCGGAGGGTATTCTAGGACTTTTACACTCTCTTGCTATAAAAATGGAGAATGTAATTGTTTCTTTCAAACCAGTTATATTTCAAAAAAAGTATTTTTGTTTTTACACGCCTGCATTCAGATTCAGTTATTCAGCCTTTCAGTCTTTTGTGCTTTGAGGTCTTGAGAGAAAGAAATTTTGATTAGAGAACAAGGCTAAAAAGCAATTGAAGAGACATAAAACCTTTACAGTTGGGTAGAAAATGAAACTTGTAGATGGCCCAGTGTCAGAGTGCTCAATATGCAGTCCAGGCAGCTCTGTATCACCGGCGATGTTTGCAGGGCGCCGTGTTAACAGGCATCTGTTTGGCTGCAGCCGAACGCATAAGGGCTGCTGCTGAACAGAAACAAGCATCTGCTCAAATAAACATTGATCCTTTAATTCATTTACTTCTCGCTGCCCTCTTAACACGTCCGTGCATGTCCTGCTGTTCGCCCTCAGGCTCGTTACTTTTCTGTCATCTGCCAGTGATTGGAAAACTTCAGTTTCTTTGCAGTGCGGAGTCAAATCAGGCTGATCATTATGGATGTGGGGTGAATGTTTTATTAATATGAGAAAAGAAAGTGTAAATGAAACTTTTAAAAAGTATTAATCTTGAAAATGTGTCCCACGTCTGGGCCCTCCTGTGGTATTTCCAGAGTTGATTAATGCTCCGTTGAGACAAATGCGTGAGTAGAAATGTCTTAAAGAAAATGAAAAGACATTTAAAGATGTATTATGTGACATTATTGATCACGTGTGCTCCTTGATCGATGACGTCTGTGCTTGTGAAAGCAGTTGAAAAATGCACTGCTTCCATTTTCTCACCAACACCAGTCACATGAGTTTGGGGTGTAAGAACGGCTGAGTCATTACGGTCCCGGTTCCCACGTGTCCTGAAGGCAGCGCGGTTCGATCCGGGTCCAAACGCACTTTGTTATGCAGAGAAAGCGTGCAACATTAATAATACTGCATCTGTGAAGTTCCTCTGCACTGACGTGTTTTTCTTCTAGTCGAGGTCGTGTGTATTTCTTCTGAGAGGCCGAACAGCCCTTAATGCCCCTCTTCACCAAACACACTGCCCCAGAGGGAGTCTTACTTGGCCGACAGCGGCGTCAGCGAGGATGCACACAGATCGCGCCGCCACTTTATCAGGGCCTGTGAGGAGCGATGACGACATGATGTTCCCACTGGGTGCACGATGAAGACTGACCACCGCACCATCACACGGAGCGATCCCATCTGCTGGCCCCCCCCCAAGAGGTTCACGAGCACCAGCTGCCACAACGGGGACACCAAAACGCGCTCGTTCATGGAGAAATCAATACATCGTGTCACAGCGCGATTCACGCCGAGCACAATTCATCACGCCGCTCTGGTACTTACTACTCCAGCTTACTGATATATGAGGGAGCATAAGAGGCCCTTGATTTCCCTCCGGCCTCGCCTCGCTGTGCTGGAATCAATACGGTGTGGGGCTGAAAAACAACAGAATAAAGAGAGTAACCTGCTGATCCATAGAAGTTCACGGGGCGCTGATCCACCGCCGAACAAATTGCACCAATAGCGTAGAAAAGCGCTGAGAAACACGCAGGAGTAGCAGCTGTCGGGGGGAGACCCGAGCGTGGAAATCAACTTTGATCCGTGAATGTCACAGCTGCCGTTCGGGTGTGTAGATTGAAGAGCCCAAACATCATCAGATTGTGCATGTTTGTGATCTGCAGCTGCATCGTTTGACTTCTGATTGTATTTTTTAATGTACGTTAATGTCATTTTTGCTGTTCTCCCCGATCACAATAAGGAGATGTATGAAACGTATGGACTTACTTCCAGTTTCAGCTAAAGGAGAACTAAATTACTCTGCACTGGATTCTTTGAAACTTCCTTTTTACACTTGTGGTCCTACTTTTTATGGTATTTTTATTTACCTCCTTTGTGTCATTTACAAACCTCAGCTCCCAACATGATCAGTGGTTGCTCATAAAATCAACACTGCTTGTTTATCGTCGCTTTTTCTTGCACGTTTCAGTCAACATACCCATCCGTAAAAATGATGTGAGGTTCAGCTGATTTCTGAGCAGAAAACGTGAACCTGGAAACTGCCACACACTTCATTACCTTTTCTCGGCCCGCAGAAGAAAATCCTTTGTGGATATTTGGCCGTGTTTGGAGCGACTCTGGGCAGCTGCGGAGGTGTTTTTTTACGAGGCTGACAGCAGGTTGAGGCGACTGGACGGAGAACTAATGTCTAGACCGCAGCTCTCCTCCCACTCCCACAGTCCAGCCAGGAGCTCAACACATGGACTTTCCATCGACACCCCCCCTTCAACTCGCCCTGACTTATACAACTATAGATGGATGCTAATTTGAAAGTTAACTCTCCTTTTCAACTGTGGATTTTTCTTTGAGATGTCTTTGAAGAGAATAAGGTGCAGCCGGGTGTCTGGGAAATGAAAATGCTAAATTCTGATCAAATTGTTCATAAATGTAATCTCAAACCAGATGTTTTCATTTCGTTCACTGAAATAAAATGTGGAAAAAGAGTTTAGGATTTAATAAAGGAGCCCCGGGGTCAGAGAAGTGTCAAGTGAGCGGAGGAAGTCAAACCTTTCTACCTGCTTGTTTCTTTCCAGCTCTGTGGTACCTTGTGCCAACAGGTGAGGTTGAGTTTTAGGCGTGAACGTGAGTTAACCGTGAGCGCGGTGAGTTACATAACCTCTGTAATTGGCTGAAAGCTCATTCTTAGATAATCTCTTGGCTAAACCTCACCTCGCATCATGTTTTATGTGATGTCTGGAATAGTGTTTTTCAACAGATTTCCAACTAATGACACCGCCTCGACGCCTAAACTAAGACAGATGTCTCTTTTTTTTTGTCTGTCCCACTTTCCATATTGCATTTTCTTTGCAAAAGCAGTCGAGGAGCATTTTTTTGATGACTTCGGTGCTTCTTGAATCGAGAGTTAAAAATAGAGCGAGTGGGAGTGTGAGCCGTGTGGCTGTGGGTCATTGGCCCAGCTTCCCTAATTACCGCGGCCTGCTAGAAAAAAAATCATCTCAGCCCGCTCGCAACCCGCCGACCCGCTGCAGGGGAAGAAGAGCTGCTGAGTTACCGGTCGGCGCCGGAGGTCGATTGAAGCAGAAAATGATCTCACGGAGGGAGGCTGAGCTGCGGTTGTGTGCCTCCGTATGCCAGCTTGTATTTTTTAAGTTCAACATCACATCTCTCGTCTTTAAAGGAGGTATTAGGGAGAAAAAGAATTGATTGGTCCTGAGTCGGGTTTTGCTGCCGGGTATTTAAGAGCTGAGGATGAAGCTCCTGAATGCTTCACCGCCAATTTAACACAGTGACACTTTTCTAATATGAAGCCTAACCTCATTCAGATACTAAAAAAAAGGTTGCACAAAGTATTAAAGGACCTTTAAGTACAACACAGTGCAGTTCTGCAGCACCACTTCACACAAACAGACACTTTCTGTGAAAAATTGTCATTTGCATCGTCAGAATTGTTTTCGCAGACTGCAGAAATCTCCCTCTCGAGACGCCGCAGACATAATGACAGTTTTCACAGGCCCCTAACGAATAAACTGAACGTCGTGTACACGGTATCTAAATTTAAACCGTCCGTTCTGATGTGTTATTTATTTCATAGTCTTCCCATATATGCCTGCTGTAAAGCTGCCAGACTTTATTCTGAATGCTCGCCTCAGCATCTCTCTGCCGGTCACCTCCCAGGTTAATTCTGCCCGGCAACAGTAAAGTGAAATTATGCCAAAAATGAATTTCTTTTGGTCTCAACCTCAGTGGACAGTTGCACTCGACTGCACGTCGAATTAAAAGTGGATGTGGTTTTGTGAAACTCCTGAAGGTACAGACAACACCGCTGTGCAAGAAGAGTGATTTATGCAGTGATAGTGAGGAATAACTGTGGCTTTATGTGATATGCAGACAGTGTCTTCACTTATTGCTGATTTTTACTTTGTCTGCTGATAATACATCTTAAGAATGAAAGAAAAGAAGAAAAATGAGCTTCGGTCCAGACTTCCTGTCGGTGTTTATTTTGATATGTTGGGCTTTTGAAGCATTCGATATTTACATCCATCTTCAAAAAATGCCCTCTACCCATTTTCTGCACTTAGTTAAAGTTAAATTACATGGCAGACATCTTTTTTAAGCAGCTTAGTGCAGTAGTTTTGTTATTCATGTCTGAATGGCGTTATGCTCCCCTGGGCGAGAGCGGTTGACCAATGAACTAAAGGAGTAAACGCATTATAAATAAACCACTTCAATATGCTTGGTGTCAGTGCACCCGCTATTTGTCTTCATTATTTTCTTTCTCTGGGTGCAGAAAATGATGGATTCAAGGACATGACGGAAACAGAGGCGTCGCCATCTTTTAAAGTGCCACTCGAGGAAGTTTTTTTTCTTATTTATGTCTTTTCTGTTTCCCTCTCTCTCTCTCTCAGTTCACCCCTCAAAGAAGAACCGTCAGACATGTGTGAGGAAGAGTCTCATCTGCGCCTTTGCCATGGCGTTCATCATCAGCGTCATGCTCATCGCGGCCAATCAGATGCTGAGGAACGGCATGGAGTAGCGGCGCCCACTGTGAGCGGGGAACAAGCCAGCCTGCATGTGCATGCCAGTGGGTGAGGTCATTTCCCTGTTGGTAGGAAACGAACTACGAGGAGTAACACTCGAAATGATCAACAAAATCATTTTTGAAACCAGTCTTAATTTTTTTTTTTGTTTTTTTGTTTTTCAAATGAGTGGCACAGCTCCACTGTCGTCCATTGAAACCGTGAAGCCAGCATGAGGAGTCATGCAGGACTCCTCCCCCCTTTACTCTGACAGGGACACTCAAGGGCTGACATTACACATAATACTCTGTCCTGTGTCTGCTTCCCTGATGCAATAAAAAAAAAAAGTATTTAAAAAAACAACAAAAAAAAAAAAGCGTTGGGTGCAGGAGTTCAGAGCTGCTCGCTTCTCCAGCAGGCGAATGTGACGCGTGTGTCTGCAGATCTGTCACCCACCAGGAGTCTGATGAGCTACCAGGGCTGCAGTCTGGGCCCCGAGAGGCAACGAGGGGAGGGGAACAATTTGCCCTCTTATTATGGTCCCCTGCAAGGATGAGCTTTCCGCCGCTCGAGCAGAAGGATCTGTACGTGTCAGGCCGCAGCTCCTGGAGCTCTCATGGTGCTACGATACTTCAGCTTCCTATTTTCAGCCGCTGCGTCTGTGGGTTGGTATGAGGTGCTGGCATCAGTTCATCGGCCCCACAAACGGAGCAATCGAGCGAGTCAAATGTTAAACGGTTAACTCCAGGATTGTGCTTTGGCCATATTCATGAACGAACACTGCAGATTTTTCACTTTCTCCTGGGCACTGTTGGGTGAACGGTGTTCAGAGTGCATAGAAGAAGTTTCAGTGTCCTATTAAAGAAAAAAAAATCCACCCTCTCACTGCTCAC